>JAQLOL010000019.1:3466312-3477981 GCA_029783665.1 Naso thynnoides
GACTAAATAATCATTGTCAGAAGTGTAAAAAAATGAGCATCGCATGTCATAAATGTAAATTATTTCTAAGGATTTGAGCCAGTATGTTTTCATATAGTTGCATCAAGGATCTTTAATGAAGGAGATGTAATTTGCCCACTTAGCACAGTATTTCTCCACCTGATTGGTGGTGAACCTAAAGAAGAAGTGCCCTCGTGTGCAGTCACAATACCCAGTTAAGAAAACCACATCCTGACTGGTGATAAGGTGATCCCTTTCCATTCTGTTATAATAAGTTTTCTCCCCAAAATGAGGGATATCTGGACCCAGTTTGCCTAGGGTGCAGGTAAAGATTTTAGAGGGACAGGATCACCCAGGACAAACAAGCTTGGGCAGAATGGTATATCTAATTTAAGGATCATTTTGATATCCTCATGCAGGGCAGACCAGAAATTTTGTGCCATGGGGCAGGACCACAACATGTGAAGGAGTGTGGCAACGTTCAACCCACTCCTCCAGCAATTCTGTCTGTCTCTAAATTTCAGGATAATTTCTCATCTACTGAGTCCCACATAATCTCACAATCTTGAAAAAAACTCTGAACTCATATTGTTAGGACTCACTGTCATTTTGCCCTGGAATAACAATAAGACTATGAGTAGTGTCAAGAATCACTGTGTATCAATATGCTGTTTAACGTTATTGATACGCTTTTAATAGACAGAGGACATAACCAGAACACAGTCCAGGTCAGCAGATCATTACGTGTCACTGAGAATGCGAGAATACAGTTGTGGAATGATTATCTATCCTGACAGAATTGAGTTATTATAGTCAGAAATATTCAGTCATTCTCCAATTTATTGTGAACAGAGGGATGTTTTTAATGCAGGCGCCTTAAAAGACACAAACAAGGGAGCTGAGACGGCCGTTTCTGATGCTCAATGCTGATCAATCTTGCCTGTCAGAGACCATTGGAATAACATGTCTGTTTTGGATTTTCCCTTCAGGAAACTTGACCTGAACCACAAAGCATTGTCTAGAAATAGAATCCCAGCATCTCAGTTGCATAAAAAATGAATGAGACCATCTCGATGAAAACATCAAAAGAACCCTCTCGCCATTCTGTCTAATGTTTTCTCTATGTCTTTTTTGTGCTCTCTCTTCTAACCACACTTGGGGTGTCTGTATGTATCAGAATTGAGAAAAAGATTAAGGATGTCTGCAGATATTCCACTAATTCTGACTGACTTCTGCATTAGTGTAACTGTCAGCAAGTGACTGTTTGTTGGCATTATGTTTACAACAGTTTCCTTTGGATTTATTTTAGACCATAAACCTTTGCTTTGAAAAGAGATTTGACATTGCGGACGGATGTTAAACCAAGCAAGTGAGCCCATATGTCCTTTGTGAAATGTGCTTAACAAGATGTCAGAGAAGTGGTGGTTAGTACTGAGCACTTCATTGAAAAGTGAAATGACCCTTGAATCACAAAGTAAACTCAGGACTTACCAAGGCTGAACTCCACCTGAGGCAGCTTGGGTGTTAGAAAAACACCTGAGAGACAGAGAAAGAAAAAAGTGGAGTTGAGATAAAAGAAAAGGCAGCAGGAGACAAAAGTAAAGAGAACAAACATTAGAACAATGGAGGAAACAAAGAAATAACAAAGTGCAAAGGAATCAGAATACTGTAGTTAGACCTCACTGAGGTTTAAGTTGTGGGGCTACAAATAAAATGACTTTAACCATGGGATACCTTTTCAACAGCAATGATTAATCAATTAATTATTCAGTCTAGAATATCAGAAAATACTGAAAAATGGCCATCACACAGACACACTTTTTCCAGGGCTCCAGTTGTTGTCTTCAAATAATTTGTTTTGTATAAAATGACTTGTTAGAAACCCAAAGACATTCTAGTTACACTGAATTAAAACACACAAAGCAACAGAATCCTGGCATTTTGTGAGCACTAAACTGTGAATAATTGACATGCTTTCTGTCCCTAAATGACTCTTTATCAAAAGTGTAAGGTTCTCTTTTTTACAATTGACTATTTGATTAATGAGCTTCATGTTTCAGCCCTGAAAAATGTTGTAGTTTGCAGTAAATGAAAAAAGGACAACTTCATAATAACGGTATCCAGGGTAGACCAGGGGGTTGAATTCTGATGCATTTTCACCAAGTATGTGGAGACAGAAGCTATTTTAATCAGAACAACAGCTTCATAGGGCTAGTATACTACAGAAGGTATTTTAACATGCTAGGAGCATGACAGGCTCCCAAACTGCCACAGTGATAGATGTACCTGTTCATTTAGATTATGCAAACACAGTGCGATCTTTTGAGTGCGTCACAATGACAGTTTCTCATCTGCTGTCCTTGAGGGCTTATGCAGTGATGATGAGTAGAGGACTGGCTGCTTGTATCATCGGTCACCAATGCTGTCTCTCATTCATCACTTCCTCAGTCCCACACAACCACTCAAACACCAGACAGATGAAACACCTGCACATTGGTGCAACATGTTGAAGGGCTCTAAACCATTAAATTGCATTTTCCTTTTTCTGGGGTGTGTGGACACAATTGGCCCCTCTAAGGCTCATCAACCCCACTAATGGGCTGCAGATACTTGATGCTTACTGATGTATGGGAGCCACACCACTTTAGGTAGTCATTTTATACAATGACAATCCTTCACAAGGAGTAAAAAATGATTTACTTGTGGTTTATAATTACCTGAACTAGGGATTCAGTGAATGTTTTTTTTTTAATTATTATTGAAAGGTTCTGTCTAGATTGTCAAATAAAGCTTCGAATGTCTGTCTTCATAATTTTTGATGTCATCAGCCCCAACAAAAAATTTTCACCTCATATTTGTCACTCAAGTTTGATGGCTTGAAAATTAAAGGTTGCAAAGAAAATAAATCCTTGTCTTAATTACAAAATTAAAAAAAATAAACTCTGAGCTCTCATCTGGATGCTCCAGATCTGGACAGAATGTTGTGTGACTGGATGTTAATTCCAGCAGAAGCTCTGGTTGCCTGACCCTCTCTCAGGTGCAATCATCATCAGCAGAAGTCTACTGGCATCTGCGCCTCCCCTCTACCTATTTAACCCAATACTCTTGGTCCTGTGATACGTTCATTAGCCAGCACAATATAATGCTGATTTACAGTTTGAATGGCAATGTTATGAACAATGCTTCCACCTATTCGGCGCAGCCCTATCAGTCACCACACCCTAATAGCAGCTTTTAAGTCAAGTGCGTTTACTTATTAAAGCTTGTTTACTGACAACTGTTCTACTTAGATCTGACTTAACAACAACCACACACAACAACATGATGCAATACTAAGGTAACAATCAGTTTAAGGCCAGATTGTAGGTTTGCAATTTATCAAAACTATCTTGTCTGTCCTAAGCTAACACCACCAGCTGAACCTCTGTAAAGAGTACATCTGGTAAGAAAACGTTACCAAAGCAAACACTGAGGAAACCCAGCAGTGGGGCAAATAAAACCCACAAATCATCTCTGTAATTAACAGCTGTCAAACAGATGTTTTCCTGGGTTGTTCACACACAGAGAAAGGAGGATTTTTGGAGTCAGTGGAGCTTCCTGCTGTATCAGAGGGTTTGGTTCAAAGGTGTGTCTTTACAGAACTTCACGGGTTTAATTTTTTTTTCTTGGTGCTGTGTTTCTATCTTATGGAGATAATTTGAAACTGTACAGGTTCAAAGAAATATTCTGCGGGCAATACTGGATATTGGTATCTGTTTGAAATTCTTAAAGCTCCTTTTTAACAGATACAGGGTTGGATTTTTAGTTGTGCTTCTGAATACTTCTTCACAGTAAGAATTGTAAGTATAAGGGAATAATGCAGTGCAAAATTAAGCCTAAATCAAGTAAACCTGAATTTTATACAGCTATGCAGACTGACTGACTGGATTTTTACTTAAATATATGTGGTCTCTGGCCTAATTTAATTTCTATTACCACCCTTAAATATTTGATTATACACAAATAAGTTTTCTTTGTAAATGTTAAATGATGTACAAAACTGCCGAGTTTAGTATTGATACATTTAGGCGGTGTCAAAAACTCTTCAGAAGCTTTAATTCTCTTTAGTACATTCATTAAGATTCATGCAAAACAAACAATGTTGCAGGGAATGCTAATGAATACAAGCATTGTAAATTACAGAGATCATTAGCATTTCCTCGTGCCCCCTTGAGAGTCACTTGACTACGGAGGCCAAGTGAGCCCAATGCTCAGCGGCTTGCTGAAAAACACAAAATACTTGTGTTGCATATCTAAATTCAATGAATGCATTTACAAAATGTCAATAAAATCTCAATTTACCATCATTTCTTTCAAGTTTCAGTGTTGCACTTGTCATGACATTTAAATGAACAGGCTTATGCAACCTTGCACAATATCAGTCATGCGTGCAAGTACAGTAAATGGTAAATTAATTAAGACCCACACAAAGCTAAAGCATGTGAGCATGTTATGCACATGCTGTTTCACAAATAAACCAATCACCATCATCATCACATTTTTCAGGGATGTCTCCACATGCTGTCACCATTATGGTTTCCTTGTGAGCGCTGATGAAACTTTAATAAGCCTGGATGACAATGTTGTGTGGTGGCAAAAGAAAGTCCTTCAGCTAGATGGGCTGAGACAGTGCCAGCTGCTACAGTAGTTCTTGTCTCTGGTGCCATCATAAGGGACTGTCGCTTGAACAGTCCAGTTAACCAGCCCAATGACTTTGGAGGATTCCATCTGTGCTAGACACCACCTTCTCTTAAGTGGCAGAGAGCATTGGAACATATCCGTAGTTGCAAAAAAAAACTGAATACAGATAAGAAGTAAAGTTTAGTCTAGATCTGATATGGGTTGGGGATACTGATCATGAGACATACACACATGGCATAACAACCCAATGTGCTTGATAGTGAAGCAGGGTTAGGACTGGAGTTAAAAGATGTCTGAATTTTAGAGCACAGCCTGCGAGACGAGTGTCAAGTATTTATAGAAAGATCCTTCGAAATGCTTTGATTGTAAGACAGGTAACAGGTTATGCTGCAACTTTGATAACAAATTCTGACTGCATGACATTTAACAGTGTTGCTCTGGGAACGGTTGTTCACATGCTCACAGTGGCTCTCTATCCACAGTTATTAAAATCATGGACAAATTATGCATACACAACCCGAGGACACAACACCTGTTATGTACACTGTGACATCATTCTTGTCTCTGAGCACTGAACATGCTGCATGTCATTAACCCCACAGTGGGAATCAGGCTGACCAAAACAAATGTAAAAAAAAAAAAAAAAAAAAAGCCTAATTAGACCAATTACCCATTACACTGAGAGAGGTCAACCACCTGCACTGTCCACTTCTATCACAGCCCCTTTAGCATGGGAAGCTCACAGGTGATACAGCTCTATTGTGTGGATAACTATGTGGAGGAAAGTGGAACAGGTGTGGTATTTGGAATCGATATCTGCTGGCATTATGAATATGGTAATAAGCTCAGCAAGGCAGGAAGGCAGGCAGCACCTGCAGATGTAACTCCCAGAGGGGCCCAGAGCAAATGAGGTGTGCCTGCCCGCTGTACTGCAGTTTCTTCTGGCTCTAGAAATAACAGCACAGCCCCACTGTAACTTCAATCTATCACAACCCCCCACCCCCCATCCACGGGTGGTATCAGCAGGCAAAAAGGCAAACTGAAGGGAGAGGAGAGGGTAATTTATAAAGATGTGAGCAGACTAGGTGATTTCTCTGGAATGACGAAGTTAATTAATGTACAGGGACTTAAATTGTCCATCTTGCAGATGATCATTTAACCCTCTTCCCCACTCATTGCCCTGCTTCCTCATCCACTGCACAGTGTGATAACCACTCACTAGCTTCTAGCAGATACTCTGGGAGGAAGAATGGAAGTAGGAAATGTGGGGGAGTGCACATGCAGATTTCACATGGGATTGCTGCTTATTCCTGACTCCACAAAAAATAATTGTGGAAAAGCTCCAACACACCGCCTGTCGCTGCTCCAGTCCCCATCATGTGCTACTGGCTCAACTAAGAAAATCAAGCAATTTCCAAAAAGAGCTCATATAAACCCCCTTGTAGTGAATATAGAACACATTCTTAATCAGACCTTCTTATCCTCCTTATGAATAGATATTACATGTGAGAGCCAGTGCCTATGAACAAAAGCTGTTCATATTTTAAGTATTATTTACTCAGGATTATGAGATGATAATAATAATTCACTTATGTTGCTGGCTCACCATGGGATTTCTAATTTGGGGATAAAACTGGCCACCTTCCAATAAACCATCCCACCCCTGCCACAAACACTAACTCTACTTATCCTCACGACATATGCACACACACACACACACACACACGCGCGCACCAATTGGAATCTCTTTCTTCTAGTCTTACACTCCTCTGTACTTCTTTTCTGTGCTTTGTATTGGCAGAGAAACTCCTGCACATCCTCTCTGACGATTCAGTCATTGGCCAGGCTAACATACCTCTAACTCGAGTGATGTTTGCACAAACAGCATCCTATTAGGACAAGTGGTGCTGAATGAGAGAGTGAGTTATCGTCACATTACTGCCCAGGGAGATTGAGAGGGGACAGATGGTTTTGTTGCCAGCATTTAATGAAGTGTTGTGAATCAGCTGGGTGTGCTGAGAAGGGTCTTGACTGTTGCGTAGATGTGACATGATGATGGAAAACACTGAGCGATGAAAACAACATAAATTTGGTCGGAGCTTTCACTGAGAATTCACGTACCCGTATGCAATTTCCGGTATGTTTAGATAAAAGCTAAAATGAGATGATTTTATTATTTGTGGTGGGGATTTTGTTAAATTCAGTCCCACCTTGTAAGTACCGAGCAGCAACCTGTCTGGTCCCACTTTTCAATCCTATCAAAAAGGAGATAAACTATTTCACCTTGTGACTGATAATGCAGGGTTGTCAGCCTGAGTTTCATGCCAAACGTGGTAATTATGTGCTTTGCTCTTCTCTTTTGTCTCATAGCATGCTCAGGGGAAAGAAAACAGAGGCACAGTGAGGTGTTTGTCATTACTCCCACACCTGTCAGATGTCACCTCCAAACTGTGACTGTGTCATTTTATAATAGTGCATATCTAGAGTTCATGATCAGGTGATAACAGCAGTGTGAGCATGTGTGTGTGGCTGTGCATGAGTGTGCATGTGTGCTTACATCTGTGCATGTGTGTATTTCAGTTTTTTTTTTAATTTGCTTGTGTGTATTTGCATGTGCGTAATTTTGCATGTAAGCTGGTTCATTGTGTATTTGCGTGATTCGTGGCAAAGGAGACAAGGCATCATGAATTGTGCTTTCATTCCTCTTTGTACAGCTCCATTTACTTATCCCCACGGGAAAGATGATGGTGTTGAGCTTGCATGCCAATGCAAATGCTTTGCGGTACTGCATGCAGTGTCTGTCCTTTTGGTTAGCAAAGGTATTAAACTTGGAGAGCAGGCTTTGTGGTACACTGATATGGCTAATCTCTTTAGCATTCTCCTGTTGTGATGGGCACTGAGACATCTAGTTTGCCTCTGCCAGGGCTCATTAGTGACAACACATTCAGGCTATGTGGAATATTCCTGCAGTAAAAAAGCAAAGCACACACAGATGCACATTATCATGCACACAGGAAGGAACACACAAACAAATAAAGACAGACAAATGAACGCACATGCAAATTGACAGGCCTGTTCACTAAATCAAATTCTTGACGACATTCTGATACAGTCTGTGATATAAATTTCAACCATACTGCAAGAACCCAAGGCGTAATCGAAAACCTGCATGCAGAGAAGCAACCACCAAGTTCTTCAATCAATTCTCTGGAGTGATTTTAAGGTATTGACATGGTTTTCCTCAAAAAGTTCTCCAAAAATCATTAGAAGTCTGATATTGCCGGACAATGATTAAAGTGTTATTTTTAACAAATGAAGAATCATCTGGAAACATTTTATGCCCACTGTATGTATAATTAATCTTCTTTTTTGGTAATTACAATAATATGATGCTGAGGTATTGAGTTCAACAGATACACAACACAACTGGGCTAAATGTGGTCATTTGACTATTGATCATTGAGCATTTAAAACTGTTTCCCTCTCTGACTCTCACTCCACCCTCTGCTCTCTCCCTTTCTCTCCCTCTCTCTCCCTCTCTCTCTCTCTCTCTCTCTCTCTCTCTAACACACAGAAGAGCGACAACCACTGCAAACAAAAAGGGAAAATATGCAAAAACTAGACATCACTGGGACACACTTTCTATTGTAGAGGAGACAGAGTCAATTCTAATAGCAGACAAGGTGTTGTAGAGTACAACTGTATAAAGGACAGACAGGCGACTTAGAGGAGACAGATTAAGAGACAGACAGACAAACAACACAGTCTGCTCACCAGCAGTGGTCAGTCCTTCAGGGTTGGCGCTCAGTTCCTTCATGTCAACCATGCAGTGTCCCAGGTGCCGCGAGCTGTCCTCCATCTGTCCAGCTTTGCCCTCAGTTCTCCCTCCTGCTCCTCTACCTCCTCTCCCACCACCACCACGAAATACCACAGTCCAGTCCAGTTCCCCGGCTCACGCAGCGTGCTAAGTAGAAAAGCCGTCACAAAGATTGCAATCCGCTCACTGGCTTTCTTGCTGCCTCACGGCGCGCTCTCTGGCAGCATTAAAGATGCCTTTTGGAAACTAATATGGGAGAAGGGACAGGCGAGGGACCTGGAGCAGCGGCGTGAGGGTGAGAGATACGGAGAGAGAGAAAGGGAGAGCTGAAGAGGAGAGGGGAAGGGAGGAGTGATGAGGGAGTGAGACTCCAAATGAAAGAGAAAGCAGGACAGAATTGATGTTTTGTGCGATACACAGCTCTATCAATCAGTCTTAGGCTGTCAGTAGGGCACCTAGACCAGACTGCACAGCGCAACAGTCAGAAAGACACCTTTTCCTTTTCTCCTCTAACTGCGCAGCCACTGCTGCATCCAGACATGGCAGCAGGGGTTCCTATGATTTCTGACAGCTGTCTCCCTCCCCCTCTGCAGCCTCCTCTTGACACTCCACCACCACTTCCCTTTTCCTTCTCTAGGTGCTAAATAATTATCAAGCATCTGACTGCTGAGCTTAATACGGTGAAAGTCAGCATGATGCAGCATGTGATTTCAAAGTTACATATGGTTGACTGGGAGAGAAAGGGAAGAGGAACAGAAGGTACGAGAGACTTCACAGTGCAGTAAGTGTTTTGGCACAGCTTAATGCAATCACTGACTATAACCTGACATGGCAACTTCCTTGCAGGGTTAAATCAACAGGTCAAACAAACAAAAAAACAAACAAACAAAAGACAATTATAACTTTGACAGATGCATGTGCATTACAGTTTACATCTAAGCTGGACATCTGCAGATACTTAGAAAAAGAGACAAAAAAGATTCCTTTTTTAAATAAGCAATTTAGTGTAATGAAAAGTTACACCAGCAGCTCTATTCCACTCTCTGTTTCTGTGTCTGTATTTGCCTCCCTTGCTGCCTCTCCACCCACTCATAATGTGAAGGTTATTGTTAGTTATTCTGCCACCAAGGCCAAGAAGATCACATCTAAAATCAATGATAATTTATGCCCTGCTGAATGGAGAGGGTGTTGTGATTCCAGTTTAAACCCTGTAAAAACAGAGAGAAAGCAGCAGCTCATACTTCTACAGTATGGAATTAAAAGACAAAGCATCACTCTCAGATGATAAATTTGTGAACATATTGGATTTTAATCTGTTAACAACAAGGGTTAAAGCAAGGAGTTACAACATGCAAATACGCTATCTACATCTTGGTAGTGATATGATTTTCAGGTTGCACCAACATTTCCATGCTTTTCATGACTTTTGGTAAAAACAATAAAAAACCTAACCGTCTTTTGAACCTCAAGTGACTTAAGTGGGTGTCATCCCTTTGTCCAGCAGAGATCCTTAAACCAAGATCAGGTCACACCTTTCTTGCAACTATCTAGATAAGGTCATATATGTATTTATCACCCCTAGAGTTAAAGACTGCAATGCACTTTACTCTGGTTTCACAGGTGAAACATCTAAGACTGAATGTGATACAAAGTGCTGCTGCCAGGTAGCAAAGACAACACACCAATCCTTGCTGCCCTTCCTAGGTCACCTGTTAGTTTTACAATTGATTGTAATATTTTACTGCTTGTTTATAAAGCCTTAAATGGCGAGGCAGCTGCCAATATCTGATCTGCTAACTCCCTATGATCCTTTAGTAGGGCTATATTAATGATTACAAAATCTCTTCTTGTCAGTTAAGATAACGAGGCCATTGTTGTCAGGGCTTCTCAGCTCTTGAACTCTGTCTCACATCGAGATTTAAAGGAGGACAATGAGTTAATCTCTTACTAAAACTTACTTTTATCTTATGGATATTTTTAGCTGATGTATTTATTCATTTTTTAAAAACCTTGTTTTATGTTGCAAATCTTGTGTTTGGATTGTATTTTTTTGTTTGTTTTTACTGGTAAACACGATTGAAAGTTGCTATAAAAACTGCTAGAATTAATTTCAGTGGTGGGTTTTATGCAAATCCCCGATTAAAAATTAAATCTAGCAGTTTCTGTCATTAGTTCTCAGTGTTATTTTACTCACTGACAAGAACACAATTATAAGTTTTTAGATTCATTTTCTACCTTTCTGACAGCAAGTAGCATTAAATTTTTAAAGAGTAAATCATAAACTGACACAAATGTGAAAACATGATGAAACAGTTAACAGCAAAATGTAAAAATGAAAACTATAACATTTTGTAAAGTTAATCAAAGCAGTCCTACATATAAATCTGGCAACTAAATGAATGTTGTTGTTTTTTTTTACTTTTATGTATTATAATAACAATTATTGATTACTCAAATAGTTAAGACAGTAAAATACGGAACTACGAAGCAAATTATTTAATTATTAATGATTACGGGATATTTTCAAACAGTAGTAGACCTGCCAGATGATATTATTTATGCAGGTTGATGGAATTAATTCAGTATAACCATGATACAAGGCTTTTTTTGACCTGTTTAAGGATCATTTTTTGCTGCTTTTACTTCTGTGTTAACTATGGAAATGGTTGAATAAAACAACATATTTCAATTCATCTCGTAAACAGTACAATCACTCTAAAAATAGTATAGGTTAAACCCTAAATGCAAAAGTGTGAAGGCTAAAGAACCACACTGGGTTCCTGTTCTTTCCTGAGGTGGCTGGTCTGGATTGAGGTTGGTGCCAAAAACCTAAATGAAGATAAATTGGTCCCCACAGGAGCAATAAGACAGAAGATGAATCCACTCTGCACGAGGAGGTTTCTTCTTCACTTTCCACTATCCTCTCCATCCTTATTCCTTCATCCCTCTATTGCCACATTCTCCTTGTTTTCCACCCCTTTTACTCCTTAAAACCATCAAGATTAATGTTGTCTTCTTCTGCTTTAATGAAAATGTTGAGGCAAAAACAAAAACACAATCGTGGGTCTGTGTTCACACACACACACACACACACACACACACACACATACACACACTCACAAACACACACACAGGAGAGAGGTGAACAGGTCTGAGGAGTGGACCATTAACA
>JAQLOL010000019.1:3499411-3509770 GCA_029783665.1 Naso thynnoides
AACACACTGCGGCATCTCTCCAGTCAGATCTAAGTGCACAGAGTGCAGCTGCTTCAGACTCTTTTTTTTAATCTTGCAAGTATATTTCTTTCCACTGTTATAATGTGGATACACCAGGGTGGTAAAATAGCACCCATCACTGGCCAAATGCAGGTTAATTTATGAAGTTAGCATTTTAGACAGGAGATTCAAAGACAGAGACATGGCTCGAGCTTAAGGACCTCTCGTCTTTCTGGGGCTGGGGACCGGCGGATAGATTTTAAAATCCACTAGGCTGGTGGAAGAAAAAACTAATTAAAGTTAATTATTAGATTTATTTGTCATCATTGATGTGCTATAAACCTGCCTTGGTAACTGCCTCCTGCAGTTACCAAGGCATAGCTCGTTGCCTAAACACAGTATTGAGAACATGTCTAACAAGAATGTGGATACATGTACTAAAAGGCAACATTACATTGCCCACATGAACATAATCTATATGTGGAAATGTCTGATGTTAATGAGTTACTGAGATATCCAGCAGGGGAGCATTTAGCTAGTAAAGAGTAAGATACTTTCCTCAGACACTAGTGGAGATCAAAAACAGTATTTGACTTATACACATGAGACTGACTGTCAAATGACTCCAAATGAATGCTAATATTGCCGAGTATCTGTTTATGTGTTGTAGGTTTGCCAAGGTGATGATATGTTAATGTTGTTTTCACAAGTTTTTGCAGGTCTACAGATTTCTATGTGATAAGGTCCTGGGTTCGTATCCATGTCCACTCGTCTGACATCAAGAGGGTCCTGGGTTACCCTGCTGGGGTAGGATCTTTCTGTGTGGAGTTTGCATGTTCTCCCAATGTTTGCAAGGATTTTCTCCAGGTGCTGTGGTTTCCTCCTACCATTCAAACATGAATGTTAGGCACGTTAGGTTAGGTTGGCCCAATGTGGCTGCACGATCTGTTGCAGCGGCTCAGGACTTAACCTCCACTTTAACTTTGCAATTTCATTATACAATTCATTGTATAATGACAGTAAAACTCGTTTTTTTTTGCTTTACAAAGTTGAGATTCATTACGTTAAGTCTTAACAGTGTAAAATGTACTTTATTACAACCAAATGTGTAGATTCTAGATACCTTTGACATCACTGTGCTATGTCCTTGAATTTATAAAGCATCCAAAAGCTCACTGCACATCAACAACACGACTTAGTCGAAGTACATGATTGCACAGACACCTGCTCTCTCACCTGCTACTCTAAGACAACAAAACTAAGTGGCTATCCTTTAACAGTGTAAAACAAACACCAAAGTCAACGGCAGCGTCACAGTAGACTGCATTTATTGAGTAATAATGGCTTGTGCTGTTGTTTTGGTGTTGTTAACCTTCATGGCTCCAGATAATGGGAGCAGTGGGTTGTGGGACAGTGGGAAAACTGTCTCCTATTGCTCTTGCTGCTTCACTGCATGCTGTGCCTAAAACTGCAGCTACCTCTATAATTGATGAGGCACTTTGGAGGAGAATGTTGGGGCTGCTCTCAAAGATATCTCTATTTTCAAATTTTTATTTTTGCTATAGAAATTTCCTCCTACATGAAAGTCAATATATAGAAGATCAATGGCAATTTGCGTGAGTCCTGGGATCTCATTTATAAATGCTGCGTTTGCACAAAACAGGGCCTGAAAATGGTGTATGCCACTTCCCATACAAAGATTGTGGTCTATAAAAAACAAACTTAGTGCAGGAATGTACACACTTGTAAAGTAAACTCTGACCCATGCATATGCACACTCTGGAGACAAGGGGAGTCAGCAACACATACTGTGAGGTGGTGAATTGAAGCCAGATTGTAGAAATTAAATGTGAGGGCCATCATTCTTCACATAATGATGCTTCTCACATTTTACATCACTTCATATCAAATGTTAATTATGAATCCACCTTATCATAAACATTCAAACCAGCAGCGTAATTTGTACTTGTGCTTGTGATGAAGTAGTCTATAACTCAGGGCTGGCCCAAGCCTTTATGGAGCCCTAAGCAAAATTTCATTCAATAATGTTCACGTATCAAAAGATATTACTTGCTGAAGCATATTACTGATTGTTGCAATCATTGGGCAGGTGGATCAGTCATTTGATTCCTGTAAACAGATAAATATTATGCTGTCACACGTGTATTATGCTGAGGGATGCATGACGTCCCCTGTCCTTGCACTGTGAGTGGATAATGTGAAAAGAAGGAAAACTCTGACCTACTTTCAGCCTTTCACTATCTGGGAATTTTTTCAAAACTTTTTCCTCGATAAAACTAATTGGAATTATACTGAAAATGATTTCCATTCATTTTTTTAAAGTGACATTGAGGTTGTTGATTATTAAGAATATTATCATTGTTATTTTAAACCGAGACAAATGTTACTTAAAAATGCTATTGCAAAATGATGACTGGTAATAAATAAATGAATAAATAAATAAATAGGAGTGGCTGGTAGATTTAAGAATCCACCTCCAGGCTGATGGAAGAAAAAATTATTTAAATTTAACTAAATTAATTTCCAACACTGGGCTACACCTGGAGAAATGTACTATTGATATGAACGCTAAGACAGTCATCATTACGGACTAGCGTGATAAAGTTCATTTACCATCACCGATGTGCTACAAATAAAAACATGTCATGCCTTCTGCAATTACTGAGGTACAGCTTGTTGCCCACACACAGTATCAAGAACTTGTCTGACAAAAACATGTATACTTTTGCTAAAGAGCACCATCACATTGTCCACATGAACATAGTTTATATGTAGAAACAACTAAAGTTAATGAGCTACTAAGATATCCTGCAGGGGAGCATTTAGCAGCTCAAGAACAAGATACTTTCCTCAGACACAGGGGGAGATCAAAAACAGTATTTGACTTATACACATGACACTGACTTTTAAATGACTCTAAATTAGGCTAATAAATGAATTAAGACTGAAAAGAAAAATTGATAACATGTTTTAATGTCCACCTCACTCTCAAATACACAGAAAAATGTATAGAATTTTCTCCACCTTTCTGTTTTCTGTGCCTGAGATCTATTAGACAAAACCAGTGATCAGCTGCACATTTCCATGTATCAACATGCATGATGATTGCTTTGCATTGACCATTTATGGTTGAATGTGGGTGTGGAGAGGGCAGGACAGAGGGCTGATCCACCTGCGCACATTTCCAAGTTGATGGTTTTATCAGTCTAAATATTCTTTGGTGTACATGTATTTTCTCATTTGTACATACACAAACATTTAGTGTGGATTTTCTGAGCCAAGATTTATAAATGAGACCCCTGGCCTTTCACAAATAAATTCTTTTCGAGGTTAACTCCATGCTGTGTTGACAAAAGAAACAGGTGAGCTAAGATCATTCGACACACAAAACATGGATGTTAACATGGGCCAACAGTCGTGGCATATTTTAAGAAGCGCTGTTAACATTTTCTGTTGCACAAAGGTACAGAGATGCTTAATGTGAAATATCTACTGTGTATCCATGAATTGCTTGACTTGACATCTGGAGGTGGTGATGCTGTGTACCTTTGCAAATGCATGACTGTTAAGTTTATAAAAATAAATGCTGTGAGCAGAAGCATGTTTTTGAGCTGGAATCCCATTATTAGTGGAGAAACATGCAAAAGGAAAGAGTCGCTAAAAGTTAACGGGGCATAGGGACAGCTGCCTGAAGGCATAAAATCATTTTAAGGGAACCACAGGTACAAGTGGAAACTAAGGAGTTTCATGACAATCATATCTGCTGCGATACAAGAATGACATGGCGCAGTCCTTCATAATATGTAGAACTTAATACTTAAAAATTTAAGGAGCTGCTAATAGGCTTGTAACGATTCTTCAAAGTCACAGTTCAGTTAAAACCTCAATTTTTTGTCAAGGGGCCCATGCACAAAGCATCGGCACAGACAAATGGGTGGTGGCTACTATTTCACATATTAATTTAACATTTATTCTGCATTTTAAACTCACATCAAAGACACCACATAGAGCCACATTGTAGTTTTTGGTCCTGTAACATGGCTTTGTGGGTTGAAATGTTGGATATTTCTCTTCCATATTAAACATTTTTTACTCTCTACTTCTGGAAAGCCTTAATGTTAGATGTATTTAATCAGAGCTGTGTACATCATTGTTAGTGTTTTTTGTTGTTTTGTTTTGGTCTAATTTTAGCATCACTAAGGCTCATCAGACACCTATGGGTTCTGTCAGGTTTTACACAGTCTATGTTCCTCACACAATGACAGAGCTGACCAGGTATACATGTACTTGTAAGTTGTAATAAATAATAAAGTTTGATATAGAGTATTGGTAAACTAAAATTAAATTCAGGAAGCAAACGTGTTAAGTGAGGAGGGATTGAACTCTGGTTGAAAGGCATTGGCTTAGGCTTCATTAAGAATAGCCTGCTCTTCAAAAACAACCACTCAAATCAGCATGTAATTACCAGGCAAGTGAGACGAATTCCTAATCTGGGAAGCTGCAGGGCTTCCAGGACCTATAGTTACAACTGCACGACAGTCTAGATATACAATGTGGCTCACTTAAATATGACCTAAAAGTCTCCTCAAAAAGGTTCACACATAAAAGCACAGGAAACAATTATCCACATGATCTTTTCTCTGAACCTTGTAACGTGAGAATAACTGACTAAAGGTGGTTGTCCTCAGGTACCGGCACTAAAATGATCACTTGTGTGTTCAAATTTAAAACAGAAAGTTTTATCAATCTCTTTCCAGAGATGGCAACTCATCTTTTCCTGCTAGTGACTCCTAACACGGTGTCTTCAGCCCACCTTTTTCAAAGACACCATCAATAAAGCACATGGGCCTATCAAGTCACGCTTGAAACTGACCATACAGTTGAATTCTCATTATAATTCAGAATAAGCACCAATATACTTTATAGATATACAGTATAGGCAGTACATTATACGAGTCAATCCACACTGGTAAATTGAAATTAAAATAGCTGGCTCCTTGCCAGGCCGGCAAGCACAGTCAAGAGAGGGATGTGTTTGTATAGATCTACAGTCAGTCCATGTTCACTTAGATGTCAAATACTATATGTTCAAAGCTCAAACTGGCATCCCCTCTCCACCTCCCAATCCACATGCTTACTGCATTATTCATATGACTTCCATAGATGACTGCATGAGAAAGTGGTCTTCACCTTTCCCTGTTTTATTGTGTAGCCAACAGCAGCAGAGTTTTTCATCCTTGTACGCATAATTCCAGTTGTTTGGATTTATTTTCAAATGTAGCAGAGGCTCAAGGTCATAACAAGTATCAGAAAACAGTCTGCATAATCTGCATTTATCAGATATACAAAATGTGGTATATAGATATATAGATATACAAAATCAACTGCAATCGTTATGGCATTCGTTTTCATAAATGATTTGGTACTGTTGTGAGTCATGAGTCAGCTTGATACATTTAAGGGAAAAAAGGCAGCACTAAATTCTTCAAGACAAATGTGGTGTGAAGGCAAAAGCAAACAAGCCACTGTTACCGCAGTGGAATCTCACTTTTAAACCTCTGGAAAACACTGCAGTGCATCAAAGGATTATATTTTTTCCCTAATTTTGTCCAAACATAGGTCAATAATATCTATAGCAACCTGTTACTGGTTGAAAATATAGTCATCATGAGGCCATTAAAACAACAGACATAATGTAAATAGAACAAGCTAAAAAGTAAAATTTTCAGTCAATTAGATGTTGGAGGAAATGTGGAGTCATTGGCGACCCACTGATATATATATTATGGCAATGCCCATTGTTAGACAACTTTTAAAAAATCCATTTTTACCACTATGAATAAAGTGTTAGCTGTTAATTGTGTAGATAAGTAAGATCTTAAAAATACTGTGACCCCTTGTAAAGGAAAATGTCACTTCGTGGAAATAATTGCCGTAAAAGAGGATTTGAAGATTAACCAAATAAAAAATAGCTTAAAAATGATTAATACAATGGTTTTATATAGTTCCCAATATACTGACAAAACTACATTAACTGGTCTGTGGTCAGGTAAGGCTTAGCCCACAAAGTTTTGCTTTACTAAACTGATTTCATTCTCTTTAATCTTCATATGTAATAATGTTTGTATTCTATGCAGCATGCCAGTAGTGACATAACCAGGGACCGGCTCAGTGTTACACTTATCTCTTGCTAGCTGGGCTGAGCACTCCATAAAATTCCACTATTATGGTTTTTAAAAAATGATGTGCTTTGTCTAATTACACTGCAAAATACATGGATTGCAATTTTAGTGATTTTGGCAGCATAACACATTAATCTGTCAACAGATCAAAACAACTATATCAAGCAAATAAGCAAAAAAACATTATGAAGACTCCAAAAACAAAAAATCATCTCACCTATGTTTCTTTGTGGCTTTTGATTAATTATGCTGTATAATGAAGCGGGACCCTAAATTTAATACATTATACCTGTAGAAGAGGCCATACGATATATTTCCATAGTTACCAAACAAACAACAAAGTGTATTGACAGAATGTCACTGCAGAAATGACAGTTATCATAAAAACCCTCATAAATCATTTTTTACACATGTAAAAGGAGCTCAACCATAAGGCTACTTCTCTTAGACTCTGGCATTTTAGATATGCATTTTGCACAACATATGCACAACACTATAAATTAGATGCAAATCATGCTATTTTCCTCCTCCTTATAATATGTGTGAGCATGGCAGACCAGAGATCGCATGGCCTTGGAACATAATAATCTGAAACATTCAAAATGCCACTTCAAGATTAATGTAGTGCATGAGACAGCTATACAAGTATGGCAATTCAGAGTTCCTCTGTCACATCTGTACAGAAAACATTTGTAGCAAATGACAAGCAAGGTAGGTTATAATTTGTGTTTTCTGTGAGAAAATGTTGAATCCAATCAAATGATAAATACTAAAGTAAAGTGATCAATATAATGCCGCCCCTCCTGAGCAGTAAAATGATTTTCAAGCATGTCTTAAAGGCTGCCTCAGTGTCACCCCCACAACTCAGGGTTTTTACATCAGCTTCTTCACCTTAACAGTAGATTTTCTGGGCTCCTGGTACATGTCAGCTGATTCTAAACTCACCCGAACTGACCGTGTTTAGTGACCACAATTCAAGAAAAAATTCAGATAAAAGGAAAAACTGTGAGCTAGGGGAGATATGTCAACATCTCATCTGTCTCTCCTTCATTTACTAAACCCCTTTCTCATAGGTGGTTGTGGATTAAATGGAGATGTTATCGGGGGCGGGATAAGTCAATATTGCACTTGCACATGCATAAGACTGATATGGACCATAAATGGATAACAGAATTTCTGAAAGGAACCCAGCTTTAAGCAGCTTGAGGAGAGTAGCCCTCTGGAAGAAGGGTAACATTTTTAGCAGTTAAAGAGCACAACACAAATCTGATCCTCTTTAAGGGAGACAAACAGAGCTAGCTGTAGAAAAAGAGGGGATTTAATAAAAAGCATGTTTAAAAATGAAAACTTCAATACCAAAAATCTACTCTGGATTCATAAACACAGCATAAAACTGAGAATTTGATCATAAGCATTTGTGTATACTCATGAATGCAATCAATCGCTGAAAATTAATATGACCAGGTGTATCCTATAGACCTGCGAGCATGACACAAAGAAGGAGAAACTTTTCTGACACTGAAATCAAAGTTATATTTGATGATGGATGGTTGTGAAAAAAAATTTATTTTCCTCTATAAACCAAAGACCAATTAGAATGCCATTAACTCCATCTCCTCTGTTGTAAGAACCATCCCATAAGTGAAATGAAAATGGTCAATATGAAACTTGATGCAAAAGCAAATAAGTACACACAAAAATATGCCCAAATTTCCTTCTGCAAACAGTTTACACAAAAATTTGTTCTGCTCATGTTTCAGTCGAAGACTTCTTTAGGCTTAAATGAGTAGCAAGAGGTTCTTCTTCTTCTTCTTCTTCTTCTTCTTCTTCTTCTTCTTTGATTTGTGAATGGAAAATCAGTTTAGGATGCATTACTGCCACTAACAGAACCAGAGTGTGGAGCAGTAGATTGGCAGACTGAATAAATAAATATATTAATTAATTAATTAATTAATTAATTAATTAAAATTTTAAAAAGAGAGAGAGTGAACAAGATTCTTCAAATGATCCTGTTTTTTTTTTAATGGATTATCTGTATGTTTCCTTACATGTGCTTCCAAGCAGATTATTCACAGCAACATCTATCTTTGCTCCTTTTAGCGCTGAAGTTGATACCCTCCTTTCCTCATATCCCTCACATTGCTATTCACAGTATCTACCTCTGCCAGTTAAATGTTTTCCAGTTCTGTACAATGACTTATTTAGCCTGGTATGTCCAGTTCTACGATGAGTGATGACTTAACAGTTCCTGCTCAGCCTTCTTCCTAAACCCACTTGTTTCTGTATACTGTAGGCAGGAAGAAGTTGCTGTAGTACAAAGGTTAAAAGAAGACACTCGTGTCAATCAGTCAAACCTGTGTAGCTAAACATCTAGGGAAGTGTAGTGATTAATATGGCAGACTACAATTTGAAGACAGTTTCTTTAGAGAGAATGAAGAAACACCAGCGTATAGAATATATGTCATTAACAATACACGCAATGAGCTACAGCCATCATATGACATAGAACATACAATCTATTGTAATTTATTCATAACCAAACTTTAATGTTAAAATCCCCATAAAGACCGAATGGTTGCAGTGTTCCTAAGGTGTAGATTTCAAAAAAGCTTCCTGTCCACATCACCTCCTGTGTAAAGAATAATCTGCGGAGTCAGTGAGATCTTGCAGTTAAAAGCCTGGAACATATAGCTTTCTAATGGGATATGCAAGTGTAACAGCTTTCTTCATCTAAGGTAACTAATATAGTGTGCCCGGGTACATCTTTCATTTCTGAGATTTTATTACTGACAACGGTGGAATCCTTGATGTAAGATAGAGGTGTATATGGCTTGATAAAATGATCAACAAAATTAGACAGCAAAATTAGGCCCCGAAAGAGAACCATTGTTTGCTACAATTGGTCTTTTGGTTCTGTAAGGCTTTTTTGGAGTATCAGAGTTAAAAACAGATTTGTGCTTCAAGAAACCCATGAACACATATAGATGTGCCCTTTAGTTGTTGATAGAAATCACCTAGAAATTTTGTTCTCAACAAATTACAAGAGATTGAAAGAAGATCCTGGGTTTGATACAAGGCTGGGGCAGGGCCTTGTGGAGTTTGCATGTTCACCCAGTGTGTGCTTGGGTTCCCTCCTGGTACTCCGGCTCCCCCCATTTCCATGTTCTATATTATATGATGGCAATAACCTGATGTTTTACTTGACATTTATCTCTGTTTATCTCTCTTGCATATTCTCATTGTGTTTATTATGAAATGTGTATATTCTACATGTTGGTGTGTCTTCATAGACACTCACAGTGTTCCAATACCCATACCACCTTACTATTTAGTATGACTGAAAAAGATTTAGTATGTCCTAGTACGTAGTAAGTGAAATGCAGTATGCCAGAAGTACAAGGATGCTCTACTACATATGGTCGAGTTTTGCAGCATGCAAGCCAGCATGCTTTTCTGGCCATTCTGACCCACAATCCCCTCCCTGCGCAGCGGAAAATATGTCACACACATCACATTTTGTTGTTCAGATATAAACAAAGCTGAGACAGATGACAGATAATCGACAGAAAGCCAAGCATGGCAATGACAGACGACAGCACATTCAAGTGTAAGCACTTCAGTTTTGTGACTCCTATGTACAGTTAATAAACTAATACACTATTGTTGCATAAAGTTAAGTGAATAAAGGAGTGCAAATGTTAAGTTACATTTGAACAAATTTTACCTAGAATGGCTTAGAAAGCATTCTTGCTCAACTTGTACATCAAATTTTCCCACTAAGGCTGCGACAGATACAAGAGCATCAGAGTCAAAGTTCAAGGCGCAATATCATGACGGAGTAGTATGTCTCAATTGTATGCGTACTGCATGCAACAGTATGTACTTTGTGAGGGCAGCAGCAGTACGCACTACAAGTAAAAAGCAAAAGTATGCGATTCGGAACACACCCATAGTCTTTAAATTGTAGTCCACTATCTTAAGGACCACATTTCCCTTGATGTTCAGCCACACAGATTCAACACAAGTGTTTTGCAGTGTGTTCTTTTGACCTCTGTACTACAAAAGCCCTTTTCCTGCCTGTTTAAAGGTAGGGTAGATGTTGTTTTCCTGGATCATTTTTAATATATTGCTTAAAATACCCTTTACACACAGGTTG
>JAQLOL010000019.1:3526816-3542991 GCA_029783665.1 Naso thynnoides
GGTTACATCCAGTCTGGGGAAAAACTTCCATTGTTTCACAGACAACATTTCAGGGTGGGGGTCTGACTGCCTTACAGCTTTATAGTTAAATAGCTTATAGTTGAATAGCTTGTCCTGTTAAGGTGAACCACAGTAATTTTACAATTACACCACTTTAGAGAGCTTATATTCTAACACTCTATTTGATGCCTTAACACAAACCTCATCAAAATGTCTTTAAAATGCTTTCTTTTTAAGAATTGTGTAATATTGCCATTTTGGTCGTCATTTTCTGGTGAAAGATAAAAATAAATTGTCTCTCAAGAGGCTAATTGACTGCAGGCCAAAATGAAAGCAGCCCCTCCCCTTCACACTGTTAAAGAAGATGTGTTAATCACTCTTGTTTAAAGGGGGCTGATGAAGAGTATGTTCCCCACAAGGCTAATGCATCTCATTTAGTAGAATGGCATTTTTATGGGGGCCTGACAATATTGTGGGGAAGGAGAGTCCCTGCAGCAACAGACTCAACCATTACCATGTGTGGATCAGTGGTGAGTGATCCCAGCGACTGCAGCACAAGGGTTTACAGTCTTGGTTGTCTTTTAGCCACTTCAACCACAACCCACCTCACAATTGTCAAACTCACATGCAAAGACACACAAAACATTTAACTCCTTTTTCCAATACAGAGCAGTCTCCTTAAATAGTTATAGTATTAAAGCAATCTCTGGCAAACAAGTATGACAAATTTCTTCCTTAAAAAAAAGGAAAAAATCTGTGTGATTTGTCAGTTGATGGCAACAAGTGTGATGCAGTGTTAGTGATCGAATTGCTTATTGGAGTAATGATTAAAAAACAAAATATATAGAAGATTTTAAGTTAACTCAGGAAAAGATTTGGGGCCGCAAGATTGGCTATTTTTCCCTTCACTTCTTCTTTCTGAAATCCAAAAATATGAAGAGAAACCCTCTGTATCACTGCCTGTTAAAGTGTTGACAGTGAGTTGGGTTTATTTGTGATACAAATTTGTCAATATTTTTGCTATTTAAGGATTAAATTATATATCAATGAATTATAAGTTGCAATAGCTATATTAATCAAAAATGTAATGTTTGTTTCATAGGCACACTACAGTTTATTTACAATTGAAAGTGTTATATGTAGGATTTACAGTCTTACAGCTCTTACATTATTTACTTCATGACGTATGCAGTTTATATTTATTACCCTGTGGCGCTGCTGTAATTAAGAGCTAAGTTTATTGAAAATGTTATGTGATGGTCCTATGACCACGTAACCTGCCAGCTGAGCATTTATAAATATTGAAATAAGATTGCAGTTCGATTTCAATTTATTGTAACTGCTGCTCTACAGAATGTAAGAATTCAAGTGTTACTAATATATAAATTCAATGCAAGTCATCAATACAATCACAGAAAGCGAAATAAATCTATAAATACTTGATAACAGGGAACTTTGTTATATTCCTACTTCAAAACTATGACTAATAAAGAGCACACAGGGGCAACACCAGCTCTGTCTTCATTTGGTGCCTTTTCACCATAAGTAATGTAGTGTATGATTTATTTATTCTTTAGCAGCTGCACAGCTGCACTTTCAGATTCAAACGACAAACTAGGCTTTGAAAGCTACAAATTTCTTGAGGGCAACAAATACAACATTATGTGACACAATATCTCATTTATGAGATGGTTCAACAGACAAAAGCAGCATTAAAGCAAACACCAAAATTACTGTATGTAGGGCTGGCAACTAAACTCAGTCTGCTATAGTGTCCCAAAAAAAATTATGCTGGCACTACCGAGACTGATGTTAGGTCAGTCTGTGCCGATTTCCGTACCTAAAAGGACATCTTCAGAGTGCAAAGAAAAAGAGAAAGGGCAAAACTACATTTCCTCGCAACTTTTTTAAGTCACTTTGACTTAATTGGGAACCGAAAGCAGTCACAACACTAAAAACTCTGAAAACACTCTCTGCTTGAGTTAAGTATATGCTAATCAAACCATCTTCATTTGACAAGCATGCTGATTTTTGCAAAGCTGTAATCCATGACAGCTTGTGCTGAACATTATCTAATAATTGGCACATTGTCCTGGGGAGAATGGGTCTGCAATCTTTTTTTCCCATGATGATAGTGTAATGGCTTGCACACTCTATGTGGCTTTGAACCTATCTTTGCCTTCCTACCGCCAACCTCCAAACAAAAAAGAAACATGGTACACCATATTATTTCACCTTAACTGTATATTGCTACAGGGTATGTGCAGTAATGTTAAAGATTCATTTAATAGTCTGCTATTTACCTTGAAATAACACAATCAGAAGGGATCATTATATAAATTGCAGCATAAGTCATGTTTTTGTTTTAATTCTGTTGTGTTTTACTCATTATGTTGCACGTTCACTCTCATGGACTTAATCGCAAATTATCAAACACTTTCACAGTGAAAAGCACACACATAGCTTGCAGGCAAGGTGAGGAAAGACATGCACTCCCTTGATCCACCAGTCTCACATACTGGGCTGCACTAAATGCCAGCAGACCAGCAGATGGGCAATTCCACGCACTGGATCTCTCAGATTGGTGGGGAAACAGTAGACACAGCAGGTTACACAGAGCAGTGTTTTGGGGCCGTAAGAGGTAAACATCAGCCTTTTCCCCTGCTTAGTAAACTAACAGCTTCGAGCATCAACACTGTCTCAATAGTCTATATTTGAGATTGCTGATTGTAGGCACCACCACAGGCTCCTTTCAATGGTTTGTGTTTTTCCTTTTTAATAATTTTTCCTTTTAGCCCTAGAACATTTCAAGCATCCCACAGTGCAAATAAAGAGAGTTTGAAATCTACCCTGAAATAGATTTAAAGTAGTATTATTATGAAAAATTAAAATCCAAATAAATTTTTCCTGAAAATTATACATATACAACAACTTTGTGTCGGCAATATATCTTTTGTAGGGAATAGTAATGATGCCTTATTCACCTTTTAAAATGATGTATTGACAAAATACTGAGATTTAAGCTGCTATAAAATATATTTTTCTGTTAACAACAGGTAAAATAGCTAATGTGAACTGCAGAGTTTCTGTCCACGTGCTCTGGCAGATCTCAGTGTCCCAGACAAAAGGGACAAATCATGGTCAAATATGATCTGTGTTTATCAGTAATAAACCCTTAAAATGTATAATTAGATATGAAAATGTTAGGGAGCTTGTGTGAAGGAGGTCAAGATACAGAGCTGCTTCTTGCTGATGGAGAGCTGCTGAGCACCAGGGAGCCTTGAAGGAGAGACCCAAAAGTAAATCTATAATTTCAGGAGGAATTAACATCTGTAGTGGCATCGAATTCTGCTGCAACCTGGAGCTGTATACGAGCAGAGGAGATCTTAGAGTTTCTGAATTTAGGTGGATGTATGTTTCTACACGCTGTTTACCCAGGCTGCCTCTCTCTGTCGATGCAGGCCTTGTGCTCCTGGGTTAACTCCCTGAAAGACTGGTTGTCGTTGATCTAGCATTCATTTGTTCTTTAGGGGCAGACCATCAAATCAGCAAAATAAAATGACAAATGACCAAAAACCAACGACGGACTGAAATAACCCTGGCAGTTCATTTTTGGTCGATCTTAATACACCATTAATAAAAACATCAGTGCACCCAACAGTAAACACTTATTATTTATTAAACAACAGATGACCCTCTGCTGGACAAACTATGTAATTAAACCATTTTAAATCACTTGTGCAAGCATTTTCTTTTTTAGCCTTAAAAAAACAGTTTATATAATGAGCAAATTGGAGAACATAAATGCTAATACTGATATATCTGTGACAGGCCAATATCCAACCATAATATTGGCTGATCACATCCTATAACATCTTTAAGGTCTTTTTTTTCTGATTTTGCAGCAGCAAATTTATTGTTTTGTTTCACTCATATCACTCTAGTTCAATTTTTTGACAGTTGGTGGTGGTTTTCAGCAAAAAGCTGTAAAGCCACGTGTTCAACTTTCTCAGCACCAGAGGTCAAACTGACAAAATTTTTGACAAAAAGTGGAGCATTTAGCAGATAGAGAGCAAGATGTTTCCTTCAAGGGTTGGTGGGGACCAAAAAAGAGGAGAGAGTGACTTTTGAATTTAAATGTGTTAGGTTTTTGAAAACAGGCTTGATGAAGGCTAATGTTGCTCCAGTTTTGTTGGCTGGTAAGAATGGTTGCTAATAAGTTTGCTAATTCAATTTTAACAGGTAATATACTATAAATTCTATTGTTGTGTATGGTGCTTATATTTGCTACCATCTAAAAACAATGAATGAACAAATATAGCTTTAAAGATAACAGCAACATTTTATTCCTCACAAAATACACTGTAAATATACTGTAAGTATCTAAGATATGTTCAATATTTGAGCCTTTTCTTCTAAGACCCACATTTGGCTTTTTTAGCATGATTAAAATTTTATGCTTTTAAGCCTAAATACTGATTAGCAATGCTGTCTTGAAATATGAAAATGTACATGAAACTACATATAAACTAGATTTATCTTGTATACACAAGTTATTATTTGCAAATTAGTCACATATGAAAGTAATTTCTTAATGTTGAAATAGGAGAAAGGTAGGCCTTCTGCTGCAGACTCCCATAATGCTCCATTCATTCACTGTCATTTTCACAAAATGGAAATGCTTTGTAACCATGTTAAGATTTAAACAAAAAAATAAATCTCCTTTTCATTATTTTCTGTAAAAGTCTTTTACCACTTCATAGTCGCAAAATAATAAAATGAAATGCTGAATTCCATTTTGCTGCTTCAGTCCTGGCATCATGTATGTTGTGACGGCTTACTGGGAGCCATCTTTAATGTTTTTTAGTAACACCTTAGCTTTTCTTGCTATGCTAGTCGAAATGTCTGTTGTTAAAAAAAGGCTTATGAACAACGTCTCATCGTTCATCATAAAAACTACTCACTAATTAAAATGCACTTATATGTCAGATATATACTTGTAAGATATATGATTCAGCATGATGGGAAAAACAACTATCTCACCTCTTTTAGTGACTTGGTTTAACAGTCACAGTTAAACTAATTTTGCTCATTCACTTCCAGATCTGGTGTATCTCAATGAGAATATAATTGATCAGAATGTCACCAGTATAGTGTTGTTTCTCTGATCCAGGATTGGCTGGCTAATCCAGCTAGCATGTACCGCTCGTGATAAGAGAAATCTCAATCAACCTGGGGGACTCAAGGAGGCCAAAAGACATCAGTTAGCCCAAGATAAGACCTCTCCTCTCTGAGCCCACTTAAAACAATCCCACCTCCCTTAGAACATACCCTTTCCTTCCCACTAAATCAAACAGTAAGGCTTTTTATTAATAGCCTGTCAGCAGAGTTAACATTTATTTCATGTGTATTCATCTGAACAGGCTTTACAAACGACCTGGTGCTAGTGAACCTGCTTTTGAAAAATTAGCCGTGTTTTTTACCTCTCGGCTCATGAATTTCAATGACTACTTGAATGTACGACTATGTGTCTGCCTAGATGCTGGTCTCCACCTTAGGGTTAAAAAAAGAAAAAGAAAAACTATATTTAGAGTACTCAGAAATATCACACCATGGGGTAGTTTGCTCAACTGAGTGAAAATATTATGGGACATTGGACAGCTGTTGTGGTTGTAGTTAAGTGCTGATAAGGGAATTCAAAATGTTATATTTACAGACTGTCAAAAGGGCCTCAATAATTAATGATATAATATTAGAAAGATGCCCTAAATAGCACCATTTTATCTATGTTACTCAAGTAATATGCACAGACATTACTCACTGCCAGATGCTGACTGCTGTGATGGACCACCAGATACAAAAATGTTTGAAAACTGAGGTGCAAGGGGAGGGTCACACAGGAGCACTGGTGCCACTACAGGAGACACTATCATGAGTTATCTCTCCCTCAACATAAATGAAACAGACAGAGCCTCTCTACAGAATTTATGGTGGCCCATTATTTCATTTTGTGAGTACCAAGTCTTCTCCCAGCATTGGCACTTCAAGAGAGAAACCTGGCGTGCTGACACAAATTGATTATGGAGCGAGGAGCAAATCCATTTCTTCCGCTAAACTGATAGCAAAGAAGGACAGGATGTGAATGGTCTGATGTACACAGACAAAGAGAGAGAGGCAGAGTGAGGAGGAGGAGGAGAGGAAGGGACAGAGAGAGAGATAACAGGACAGGGAAAAGGAGTAGGAAAGAGGACGATGTGCAAAGTCTAGCAAAAACTTCCCATTTTCAAAGACAAACATGCCAATGAAAGTATTTTGCAATGCAGATCCATTCATGGGACTGTACCTGACATGATTTCAATCATGAAAATATTCCTTCACTTTTATTTTTGTTTTTGTACAGAGAAAAGCTGTTACACCCACTATTCCCACAGAGAATCATGTTACTATGGATACACGAACACAAACATAAAGCTTTGTTTATTCTTTCCTCTGTTTATTTTGATTCCACAGTCGGAACTTTTCATATTTATGTTGTAGTGACCCTGGTCAGCAGCCAATGTCTCACTGAACTGCCGGAAAAGCGGCAAATTTATGAACCCCAGAAAACATCATATACCGGTAGTTCAATTCTGTATTCTGTAGAGTCTGCAATTTTAGATCCTTTAAAGCCTCATATCCCTTCAGCATAATTCAATATAAGTGAGGCACATGCATCATAAAGTTGAGTCTACATAAAATAACCAAGGTCATTACATGTGTTTATGTGTTTGTATCTGTTTCTGGCTGACCTTGAAAACACTTTCAGTGGACATAGACCCAAATGATTACGCAGGGGTCAGGTAAGATCAATCTAGTATGGTATTTTTTGGCATTCTCATCAAATACGATTATTTCAATAATGTCACAACAGGGAATTAAGATCTCTAATGCATCACTTGGCTAGTTTCAGAGTTACACGGACAGCACTAATCTCTGCTCCCCATTCTTTATGTATATGACAGAACAGGTAAAGCTGCAGAGCCAATACATTTGTCCTTCAGTACATGACACCTCAGCCTTACTAATGAACCATTTAACAGCACCGTGAAAGGAACAGCAGTTAAATGAGAGGTCCCTTGTGGATTTGGTAAGAGCATGTCAAGACTGTACGAGACAGTAATACTTCACATTGACAGGAGGAACAATGAATAATGAGAGGTTTTGCGTCTCTTTCAATGTAAGGCTAATCTCTCAGCATTTTCCCATGCCCCATTTCTCCCTGAAGGGGTAGTGCTACTTGTCCACCACACAGCAAACTCAAATCAAAGTTATATCCATCGGGACTCATGAAATGCTTTACATTCTCTCTTACTCATATGTGACAACAATAAACATTCATTTGTCGTCTGAAGGGCTGTTAACCAACAGTCGTCTGACACAACCAACACCGCACTGTCTCTAAAGAATTTTTTGTGATTATCATAGAAGTTACATAATTGACACTGGATATTTAAATGCACCCTGAAGCAGATTCCCTGTGCTATTTTTAAACATCCTTTCAAGATACACCTGGAGCTTCATGAACGAGAGAATTAGTTCTTGCAGTGCTCTGCATTGAGTATTCATGAGCAGGAGAATGCCATGCTCTCCAACAGGACTTACGTCTGTGATCAACAAAAACTGTTAGTCATTGTCAATGTGAGCTGAGAGCTCAGGGGACATCATTAGATTTTCATTATAACACAAGACTTGCATTCAAACTTCAACGACTCATCTCGTTTGAGCCAAAACATATGGAGAACGAACAGAAGAGGCAACCTCTGGAATGCCACAGATGGCTGTCACAGATGTTGAAAGTCATTTGTAATTTCCTCTCTGACAAATTCATGCAGCAACTTCTGTTTTCAAGTTTGAGGGAGGGGGGGGCAATAATCTAATCATAAATATTTCCCTCTGGTTTCCAAAATGATCGGTGACACATACTGTAGTGCTCCATTTACTGCTGACAGTGAATGCATGAGGAGGAGGGAGAAAAAAAGGAAACATTTAGAATGCTAATTTTAAAATAAATTGTAGAAATCAGTGCTGATGATTTAAAGTACAAGATTTGACAATAGCAGTTAATTAGTAGTCTTTTCATTACAAACCTACGTTGAAAGTCAGGTTACCACTCAAACACTGTACAACAAAACAAGAGTAAAGAAAAGATTAAGACAAATAAAAAAGACTTGACATTATGCAATACTCTGTCGTTATTGCAATTTTGTCCACCTGGTATATCTTTGTAAATGCACACTATTACAGAGAGTTCCTTTTAGCTGTGAGAAAAAAAAAGTATTTTGAAAATGTTGATTAGAATGCAGATCATCATAAAAGCACGAGAGGGGCATTAGTGAGCATCAACTTGACAAACGTTTTGGGGTATTTTAGGATCTTGATGTTTTTCTCACTAATTTTTTAAAATTACTTGTCAGTCATTATTTTTGATTTACAATTGTTTTTCTAGTTATTTTTCTAAGTGTCATTTGAGTATTTTTAAAATAATTTTTAATATTTCAATTAAATAGATTAAATACAATTTAAAATTGCATTGTGAAATCACATTTCTCAATAATACTTTTGTGGTATGTTACATTGTCTGCAGCTCATGGCAGTGGCTGCCTGCCTTGGCCAGTTTTTAATCTCAATAATTCTTCCTTCTAACAAAAATAATTCTTTTTTCAGGACTAGATTTTGTGTTTAAAAAAAAAATTATAAAAAAAAACAGATAATAACTTGTGCATAAGACTGCATACTGTGAGAAGAGTAGAACTTAACATCTCCTCTCTAGAAATAATCTATTTTCTCTTAATTTTTTCCGCAGTGTAGGACTTGACCCAACACTAACACTGCTGCTTATCTGTTCTCTACATACAATACTGCTGTACACATAGTATATCAACAAATAGTGCTTATAGATGCTATTTTATCCGCCATAGACATCAAATTAAAAAGTAACCATGCATGCCATATATTACATTCAGTCATTACAAATATGAGTTCTGTTTATCCACTGATAATCACAGATCTCATCTCTAGTAATTACTTAGGATGGACAATGCAAAAATGCAGACACTGGCATAGTGTATGGCATAGTTCAGCTGAATTTACCATCCAGCTCAACTGCCTGAAAAACTCACTGTTATGGCCTAATATTATTTGTCCCTGATCTATTTTGTGTTTTGGGTTTTTTTTTTTCAGCCAGTCACATTTAAAGCGTAAGAAGTTAAGGGGCAATATCAGTCAGCTGTGAATAATACATTAGACATCATGGCACCCCTAACTACTTGTAATTTATGTAGTACTCCCTTTTGAGAACCAGACACTGGAAAATGCAGAAAGAAAGGCAGCCTAAAAAGAAATTAAGGAAGAAGGAGGCTTGGCAGTGGTGAAACTGACAGCACGGCATGCAAATGTGCCCATCTATCTTAGTGGAGAACACTGAGTGCACTTTATATAATCTAGAAGAGCAGTTCATCTCAGCTAGACAGCCGTTTGGACGTACTAGACTTAAAAAGCAAGGGCTCTAAATTGAACAGCAACAGAGCAACTGTAAAAAGGCTCGGATTTGCTCACCTTTGATAGCTTCCTCTGCACTCAGAGCATGTATCAATGGTTTAAATGTAAATCACAAACTATGTTCAGTTACGGTAACAGTACCATATATGCTTAAACAGAATATGTTACTTTATGCATGTGTGCGTGCAGGTGCTAATGTACATATGTACTGTGGTGTAATAATGATAACAATAGTATCTATGCCTCTTTTCTGTTTGAATGCTTTTGGATTTTCAGAGGGAAGCAGGCTGGCAGTTACAATGTATTGGCTGAAATAACAAAACCAATTACACTCATCTGTGTAGAGGAGAGGCTTTAAAACTTCAGCAGATTGCATCAAATATGCTTGAAATGTGAAGCCTTGGCTTGTGAACCAAAGCATGTGATTAGCCAAGAAGCTTTTCTTAAACTCACCTTTTATCTGTCAAATTCAAACAAGGCATACACACCATGTACACCTATACACGGATTCCTGCACGTGTGTATGCGTACAGTGTAAAATTTTAAACACATTTTTTGAAGAAATATTGGTAAATGCATAGGTGTGCTCAGCTCAGCTGCATGACATTGCAGTCACTAAACTTGCACCTCTTACAGTTTTCCGTACGCTATATCATAAATAATTTCAGTATACCAAAACCTGGAATCAACAGGGTTATTTTGGCGTTTAATACATTTATTGATGTTTAGTGACGTTGACAAAATAAATTCTGCAATGACATCATACAAAGAAATATTACCTCTTTCTGGGTAATTTATTATGTTTCTTATAAAAGAGAAATTTAAAGAAAAAAAAGCAAGATCAGAGGTAATTAACAAAACCAACAAGCACTTCATGCTAAAGGAGGCCGCTTTAAGACACACACATAAAGGGCAACCATATTCCACTGTTACACGGTGAGTAATATGAGCTGATGATTGGGCTGATCGGCCACTGCAAGCAATCAATATGACCACACATATCATCAGACTGTTAACCAATAATCAGACCAGTAACAGAAAGCAGTTGATGAGTGTTAGACAACCTTACCTTTATCTTCTGAGGTGGTTACAAGACATTGATGGACACACAGTATTCAAACTGAAGCTCCCTGCACCAGACTTTCCTTAATGAAGTATAAGATACAGTATCAACTATTTTTAACATCTACAGAAAAAGGTACTGGATAAATGATTGGGATTGGGAATGGGAATGGGGCAGATGAATGGATGGATGCAGAAAAGGATTATTCTAAATATTAGCATTATATCGTCAGTTTGGCATCAATATAATCCATAAAGTTCAACTGTATTTTCTTACAAACTTCATCGATTTGAGAAGCACCTCAAATCTCAACTCAGACCTAACAGTGCAATTTAATTAGGAGAAGACTGAGAGGATGCGAACCATTTGGGGGAAAAAAAATCTTATTAATATGTGCTGGTTGGTGGATCAGACAAGCGCTAAAATAAAAACCAAGTCATTAAGACCATAATTCATTGTGTTGCATCAGGGGGAAAAGAGTGTGCCTCCCCTGGACTTGTCGACAGTGAGTTTACGGCTTCCTTTTTCAGATTGTCATGCAGGATATGTACCTATCAGCATCAGCAATATAAACATCTGTTAACAATGGTTCCATATACAGATTAAGTTGCTTCTCAAAAGAGCAAGTTCAAAACAGGGAATGCCAAACTTGTCGAACTGGCAGAAGGGACATCAGCATATTGGGCATGGTATCATTCCTGCACTGGGATATCAGTTCTGTTAAGATTTCTCTTTGAGGCATTCACACATTTACAGAAAAGAAATAAAACATCAGCAGTTCAATTTTCAGTATAGAGAATATTTTAACCCGCTGAATGCACGAATCATCAGTATTTAATTTGTGCCCCTGTTAACTTGCTCACTTTTTCACCCACAGAAGTCCACTAGAGGACATTGAAATATGAAACCTTTCTCACAAGTGCCCTTACATTGTTTTGATTCATTTGTCTGAATGCTTTATTTTCCCTGCATCTCCACAAATAATAAGTGGGATATGGGCAAACAAAAGCTAATTTATCCATAATTCTCTGCACTGCTTACCTGTTATAAAAGAAAGTGCTCACTTAAAGCCCTAGTCACTTTTTCCATCATCGCAGTCCATCCTCCATGTTTGTTTCTATACACAAGGAAGAAAAAACTACAGATGTAAAGAGACACCAGCACCACAGCACAGCCTTCAGCGCCTCTGGAAACGCCTCGGCAGCCTTGCTGTTTTGTTTACTGTAGCTTCATCAAGAGATTCTGAGAACGGCTGCAGCAGTCACAGCGTGGCAGCCTGAATCACACCACCCACCCCCCAGCTTGACATCTGGGGGGAAAAAAAACACCTCCAGAAAAGGTCAGTGTAGCAAAGATGAAGGCAGTGAACCAATGTTGGATAGCTGGATACAGCTGTGAAGGCAACATATTAAATTTAGTAGTGGCCAGGCCTGATCCAGCGGGCTTTAAAATGCCAGAGAAGGTGGGCAGTGTGGGGACCAGACAGCACCAGCATAGGAGCAATGCTTGCAATGGTTTGGGTTTCCGCCAGAGGTGGAAAAAGTACTGAAAATTTTTTCACTCAACTACAAGTACTGTTACATTACACTGTTGAAAAATTACTCATTTACAAGTAAAAGTTAAAGTGTTTTAAAAAGTACTTAAAATACAAATTACTATTTTTAAAAAATTCTCACAGAACTAGATTCTCGTTACTTTTTGGCCGCTGATGTTTAATAATGAATTTCTCTTCATTTTTTGATATACAATGAAGTGAACAAATAAATCTAACTACGGCAAGTGTTTTTCAAAAACAAATATACACAGTGTTCCCATAGGAAGAAGCTCTAGCAGTGGAGGCGTCACACTAGTGAAAATTTTTATTGTCATATTTTTGTATCATGGCCGGCTGTCCCTCTTCACATCATGATACAAGAGTAGAGCAAGCTGGGTTTATCAGTTTGTCAAATACTGATGAGTTGAGAATTAGACCCAAGAATCAACCATTTCTACAAAGTGGACCTTTAAAGAAAAGAAAAGAAAAATGCAATAGAATTTCCTAACCTTAGAGTTGGTTTAAGAATTGGCAGATTGTTGCCCCACTAATAGTAGTCTCTGGAAAGGTAATAATGCACTCTACATTTGTTGTACAAAAAGGTATTTATCAGGACATTAAATTGAATTTCTAGCAACCACTGCCCTTTTTTTGAAGAAGAAAACAATGAAGGTTAGAAAATAATTCTATTGTTTCTTTAATTCTAAGTTGTCTTTATGTTTAATGTCTGATGTTAAATTATTGTCTATTAAGTTACAGTACATTGCCATTTGATGTAGCACAATGGTTTGAGCCATGGCCTATCAATGAAAGTATTGCACAAACTGTCTGTGGCAACATTCCCAGAAAAATCTGTTGTATTGAGTTACTGCTAATGCAAACCAAACATTTCCTGCTGCAGCAGTTTCAAGTTCTTACATTTTATACATTTAACTTGTAAAACATATGTTGACATTTATTATGAAGTAGACAGGAAAAACGAGGTGTTGTCAGTATGTTTAGCAGTTACCATTATCATTCATCAAAAAACCCTCTACAAAACAAGTCAGCGGCCATTTTCAGCATTTTTTGACAGTGGATCAGTTTGAAATATTGCAGACAGAAATGGGACAAGAAGGAGCAGCGCAGTGAGCTGGTAGATGAGAAGCTGCTGATGACAGGCTGCTCACCAACTTCTGAACACACTTACTAACTCCTTTCAGTTTCACTTTTCCCTGCTGTTTGCAGACTCATGCTGTCTGACTCTGCATCAAAAAATCAGATCAGGGTTGCTCACAGAATGATGAATGGACGCCAGTTATTGCCCAACTTCTTTAATAATACAATAGCGTTTTTTTCCTGTCCCAGAATTATACGATCTATAACATTAATAATATATCAGATGCTACAAGTATGCAGGTGTTGTCCAGTCAACCATGACCAAAATCTCTGACTTTGACTAACATTTAAAAAACAAAGAAAATAAAAAGAAAATTGACTTAAAGAATTGATTAAGAGATAAGAATCAACACTCAACTGATGTTGATCTTTTAACTTACCCCTTACACTTATGGTCTTCAAAAAGACTTTTAAATCAAACTGTGGGTAATGAGTTACAAACAGCAAATTGCAGTGATTGTGCACAATAATTGCGCTTTACCACTTTCTTTGATATATGTTATTTCAAGAACTAGATTAATACACAGAGGTGGTAAAGCCTTCACAGCTGGGGCCCCTGGACTCTGGAACAACCTGCCCAAGGAGATCAGAGCTGCAGACTCAGTCTCCTCTTTTCAATCACTAATGATGATGATGAAAACTATTATTATTATTATTATTATTATTATTATTATTATTATTATTATTATTATTATGTGGCAGTACTGTTCTGTATTGTAGGACTTGCTCTCTAAATATTTCTGCTATATACTGTGGACTGCCATTCTTTAATTACTGTGTTTTAAAATTTGCATACCACTACTACTTCTACTGCTACACCTGTTTCTACTTCTGCACCCATACAATCAAGGATATCAAGGACATAAAGTACACAGTTTAACCAGTCATTCATACATGCCCTCACCATCACCACTAGTTAATTTAAAAAATAATTTTGCTCAAGATGATTAGTTACAAACTTTGTAAAAAAAAAAAAAAAAAAGTTTAAAGCATACAGATCTTTCAGCTTCACTCTCCTAGCTTTATTTTACTGTATTTAGGTATTCTTAATGGATTTTAAAATTCAAACAATTTATTACAGATCCAGAAGATGAAATATGGTAAAGAAAAAGCCTGAAGAAACATGGAGGGCATGGAAACGGTGGCAAAGTATAATTGATTAGAATTCATTTATACAACAAGAGAAACTACGTACAATAGAGAGAGTAATAAAATGTCATTGTTGTAGTGATTGAAAGCTACATAAATGTACTAGAGCCACAGGTAAACATAGCCTAAGCAGTTTGCATCAACTGTCAAAAACAGCAACAGCAAACGGACGTGCCAATTAATGCAAAACTTAAAGTTATAATTCTCCCTTCAGTGAAACAAATCAAGTCCCTGGCCCCAAGTTCAAAATGTGTGGTGACTTTTTACTCTTCTCTTTACACCATAACCTTTGAAATTCAGTGTGTAAAGCAAAATACAATAATGTGCTTATAATAAGTAGTGATATTTCCTTTGGATAAAATGCGTCTAAAAAAGGAGTTTGCCTTATGTGTTGTTGCAGCAGGCTGCTAAAAACATTTGATAGAAAAAACAGAAGGAGTTTCACATCTTCAATAAAGATTTTCACAAACAAAACACAGTAGAAAATAATATGCATTTAAATGCTAATTGCAGTCTACTATTACTCCATTTGACCAGGCTTAAAACTCTGCTGATAAACAGCCACAGAGGAAACAGGAAACGCTGCATTTGGACTGAATCCAAAGATCATAAAGAATTTCATCCACCTCTTTCAAATCTCATAACTCATTCATTCCTGCCTCTCTATCATTTAATTTCTTTTTGTGAAATAAGACTTAATGTGAACACCATTAGATCAGTTGTATGTAAAGATGATTATTCATTAATGCCAAAGACTGTTTCATTATTAGACGGATGTGTGGGCCAAAGTGTCATGTGACCCAGTCTGCATTAATGCAGAAGCAGCTGTGCTTCGGGCCCGTGTCAACAAAGAAAAGTGAACACCTAAGCATCATTTACCAAATGGAAAGCTTTAGAGGGAAACAGACTCTGTCCTGCTTCGCTTCCCTCTGCTCCAATAAATCAGCATCATTGTCACTGACAACTGGACAGACTCCAATTTAAAAAGGCATTTCACCATGCCTAGCCAGGGACGCATAAAATGTCTCCCTAAACTTATTCCTGTACTGATGTTTCACTGCTATTCGTATTTGCCAAGTGTTAAACTGCTTTTGTTTCAGGAGCCTATAACTTCAAAATCCTCTGCATAATGTGATTTATTTGCACTCGGTAAACTAATGTTGCATTCAAACGAAAGATTTTTATTCAGCCCCCTCTCTCTCTTTTCAGGAAAATCATTTTGTAGCTGGATATAAACATGAAGAAAATGCATTTATGGAAATGGAACCGCATGCAGGCATACACACACTTTGATACATACATACATATACACTAATATACATTCACAGTGTTAACTGAGCAGGTGCTGAGTACACTGCTGTCATATGCAATAAAATTTTCACATCCACATTTAGTATATAACTGGCATGAAGAAGAACTGATATGGATTTTTTGCTGGTGGAAGTATTACAGTATGTGCAAGGTTGCATAAGATCGTAGTAATCGACAGAACACATCTTATTACAAGAGCAAAAAAAATATGCACAACTGCCTTAAATATGAAAGTACTCCAAAGCAATTTATTTGAACTCTAGGTTAAGTAGGCTTGTGCAAGTTGCTATGGCAACTCCTTTAACGTTTGGAAAAACTTGAACAAGTCAAGAGCGCAGCAAAGCATTATCTACTCATAAGCAGATTTCTTCAAGTTCAAAAGTAATTTTAAAAAAAATCAAAGAGTGCAATGGTAAATTGACA
>JAQLOL010000019.1:3552586-3563274 GCA_029783665.1 Naso thynnoides
ATGAATAAAACTTGATAGATCTTCTTAGACACCCCCCCCCCAAAAAAAAAATAAAATAAAATAAATAAATAAATAAATAAATAAATAAATCTCACACAAGGTTCATTGGATTTTGTGTTTTTAAGGCTTTGAACTAGCCTACGTCTTCTGGACTTTCTGAGTAGACGATGTTGCTTTGTTGTCATGAAGAGGTTTTATTAATCATGTGACTCAAGTTTCAGAGACAATAACCTTTTTATAAATAAGTAAATAAACAAAATAAATAAATCACTCAGGCTTAATTTTCCACATATTGTATTCTACCTTTCACTTACTGTTGGAGGATTTTGGATAAGTTCCTGGTAATGAAACAGAGAATCTGTCACAAATCATTCCGACCTCCACTCTAAACACACAGCAGCTTATAAATTCAAAAAGGAATGACGTTTCATACGCTGGATTGTATGGCTACACACTTGTGTTGACATTGTGCAAACATGAAGTAATCCTCTGTTTGTGGTTTATGGTCATATAACCATTACTGGCCATACGTGCTTGGCATTGACTTACCTGCAGCCCTCACTGCACAGAAGTGACAGTTAACAGGTGTCAGCCATGCAGGTTAGCCATCATTGCAGCCTATTTACTTAGTGGATAAAAGGGTCTTTCAGGGCAGGACAAATACACAATCTTAATGGCTCAAAATGACTGGAAAGTGTTTGTTTAAAAAAACTAGAACTGATTCTAACTAGCAGTAAAATTAATTTTGCAATGGGAATGTGATCTAACAAATAAAAGCAAACTTAGTCAAAAGAACACTCATCATGCACAGGACAGAGTATTACTTTAAATGTATTTTAAACTTCCTTTTCTATTGTTCTTTATATTGACTCTTTTTGATTTCCCAATCACCATGGAAATAGAACTGAAGAAAGACAACACATGCGTAAGAGCTTGGATTTTATTTAGTCCACTTTTAAATTTACATTTTCTGTCGAGACTCATTAAAAAAGATAAAGCATCATCAGCTTTGCAGACCATATCACAAAGAGACTGCAATAAGGAAAGAGTGAAGCAGAGTGAAGATGACTTAGTAGGCACATTTTTCAAATGATACATGTTTATCTATTTGATGGCAAAATATGTACAGCAATGATTTTTTACCTTGCGGTAGCACATGCTTGGGACTTCTGAGTGCGGGTTCACAGGTTAGTAAAGCACAGTTTGATGCGTACATAAAAAAAATTCTGAAAAAATGCATCAAGTTGACTGCATGAGGCAGTCAATTTCAAAACTGTAGGCCAGTTTAATTCAGAATAAATTAAACCTAAGAGGAGAGAGAAATGAGGAATATCAATGAGCATGTGAAACTAATTGACCTGCGCTTGTCCAAGCATTTTAACAGACTTTAGCAAATGTTCCTCCATTTGAATTAAGAATACTGAGCTAAAAGTGGACACGACATCCACCTGATGAAATAACTTGGGAAATAAATTAGAAGTGGATAGTTGTATTAGTATGATTTTATAGAGTACCTGATTTTCTCCCTCTAGTCTAAGTTTGATACCTTTGCATAACTTATAGAAAACCTGTCACGTTCTTTTAAAAACTCACAGTAATTCTTTCATTAATCACAAGTCCCGATACCATCAAAGACAGGCACAGGATTCCACCCTGCAGAATCCACATACCTTCGAGTCAAACACACTGGATATTCCATACAAATACAAGGACACTTTTCCTGTTTATATACATAACACTTTTGTACAGTCTTTGCACTTCCATTTTAACAGATTGAAGCATCTCCATGTACAAAGTAAATGGAAACCAAATCACGTTCAGTGGATTAAACCTTAAGTGAATCCAAAGCTTACATAAATTGAGCACTTGGTTAGATGTAAAATGAACGAGTTCACCTGCCTTTGCACTGAAAAAAAGTAATAAAACTCTTTAATTCTTTCCTACTCAGTTACCTGGGGATCGGGTCTGAAAATTGCCTTAGGCACAAAACAAGGTCAGTTCCATTCATCCGCCATTACTCAGTGAAAAAAACGGTAAAGCTGACCAGTGATCAGTGCCCATGGAAACTTTATCCCGAACTAAAAAAACCTACCACTGTTAACCAGCTATGTTAACTAGTAGAGTGTTGCATTGCCCAAGTATTGTGATCATGTTATCGAGTGGTTTCAATTCCACTCCAAAACACCTTCAAACAGCAACATTATAATTTAAGGAAATGTTAAGTGGATCTGCTTACTGGATAAAAAAAGGGTGAACAATTGAACAGAAAACTCTAATCCAATATAGGAGGCAGTGAATGCTCAAAGTTTGAGAGTCTACTAAGTCAAACCCTGACTACAAGTCCAGTCATCCACCTGCTTTCATACTGCATACAGCTTATTCCTGGTTCACACCTTTTATTTCAACTGTACATACAGTGCTGTCCTAGGCCATGCAGCAGTGTAAACTGAAGACAGTTGAGTGGCTATGAAACTCCACTGGCCCCTACACACTAAGGATCTCACTGAGGTGGAACGTGACAGCTGGACCTTCTCGAAGTAAAAAACCACAGTCTAAACTAGTGGAAAAGGTCCAGTGGTTTGGGGGTTTTTGAGTGTGAGTTGGTGCTTCGGACAACGGATCACTTGGGCCCTTTGGAAAGGGTGTCTGTCTCTGTGGATTGGCGGCCGTCGTTCCAGGCCTCCCGGGTGCTCTTAAGGGCTTGTGTCCGATGCTGATCCACAACCACATAGTCAACACGCTCGTCTGATGCTGTCATGCCGGTTCCGTTGCTTTTCATCTGAAGAATGAAAAACACAAAAGGCCGGTCTTAACATTCTTGAATTGACTTCCTTAAAGTGTGTACACATGGCTCGGGAGTTGCGGGTTGAGAAATTCCTACCTTCCTAGGTGGGGTAGACTTGCCGGGGTCAAGATCCAAATCCAGGTACTCCACCTGTTTGTCTCCCTTCGGCTTCACCATAGGACTGCTCCCACCATCTGCAGTCATGGGCGCACCAAGCTTGATGTTCTATATAATTCAGGAAAGGACGTTTTTACTGACAGAGGAGGAACACTGATGAAGTGTCACAGTGATACAAAGCTCATATTAAAATACAATCTAGCATTGTCACAATAACCAGCATTTGTTTGCTAAAACTGCAAAATGATTTGCCTGTTATTTGACTGATTAAGAAGCTGGTGCTCTCACATAGGAGAGTTCTGCATTCAACAGCTTCAGAGGGAACAGATACAGAAACAAACAGTTTGAAGGTTAGAATATTTTGAAGAAACAAAATACATCCTTAATGTACACTGTAAATTTTATGCGCACAGTAGTCAACAAAATCAGTCCATGTAAAAAATGTCATCATATTGCATTAATTAGTGATAACGAGACTACTAGGATGAAGCTGATGTTGATCAATGTTTTTTTTAAGAATATATGTGTTTTAATCAGTGCATTTTTTTACATCCAGGTGGTTCTATTTCTGACAGGCACCAGACCGTCAAAGTTCTCTTGCTGAAGGGTGCATGCACCATTTTACTGACACAGCCAACAGAAACGGGCTCTAAGCCAATGTGGCAAAACTCCTGTTCTTTCAAAGACGTCCGTTGACATACAAATAACTTTGCAGATGATCTCTGATTGTTACACATTTTTTCTGAATTCTGTAGAGGTTTTTGTTTTTTGTTAAAGGTGGAGTCAGTTCGATTTGACTAAAAAATAAAATATAGACATATACAAAAGTCACGCTGCTCAATCATCACTTCTGGGCCTCTGTGTATGTGTGGTGGTGACTGTGTATGGAAAACACACTGCGCTCTGCCTGTATTCTGATGTTTTGGCTGACTCAGAACCTGCTCAGGACGAATTACCATAAAGAGCGAAGTAAACACGCAATCAATTTTCAAGTAACCACAGCGCGACTGTGCTTCTCTGAAGCATAGATGGCGTGACCGCAGTGAACTGGTGTGTTTTCCCCAGCCAATGACAGCGTGCAGGTGAGGTTGAGAGCAGTGGAGCACAGCTACTGGACGCCGTCCAGAACAGAGAAAGTTACAAATGTGAACATAGTGCAAAGAAAAGGAAATATAACCCGAGTGAGCAAGCGGATAAAACTTGTTCCAGAGCGAGAGTGAGTCTCGGTTTGGCTTTCAGCCGTTTTGGAGCATTGGAAGAGAGGCTGGGAAGAGCGATGCAGAGATGAGCTGCTTTGTGATGGACGGGTAGGTGCTACACACTGGCAGTTAGCTTGTTATCTTGCTAAATTATCGACTTCTCTATTAAACAAATATAATGTTCCAATGTAGCTTGCTGTGAAACGTTAGGTAAGCGGTATAGCAGTATATGTAGTACACGCTAAGTTGCGATATTTCTGGTGCATTGAGCTGGGAGGAGGGGCCCAGTTTGGATGTTGTGTTTACAAACGGCAATGAACAAATGCCACTGACTCCACCTTTAAGAATACAGAGTTTATGAAATTGTTTGTTATGGTGCTTTTCAAAGTTTCATATCCAATTAAGATAGTATTTACAGATGATACTTTGTGTTTTTCTTTTTTGACATGAAATTTAGGAATGAAGGAGAAGGAGCCTTAGTATTAGAAAAGGCAAATTTCTGGTATTGTGACAACACTAAGGTAAACATCAAACGCTTTGATAGAGTTAATTTCTAACTACCAGTGGGGTGGAGTTATTAGAACTAGAATGGTGACAACACTAAGACAAACTAAATGTAAACAAAGTGTAGGTATAAAAAAAAAAATGTCACTGCACTGTGTATGCACAGTTTGTTGCTGCTTTTGGCGAGTGACAACAGCACAGCAAAGAAGGTCCTTGCTGAAATTCTCATCTAATGGCTACATCTGAAACTGGTAACCTCTGACATTCAGACAGGGTAGGCCATGCACGTCTAACCTGGCAACCCTGCTCACCTCCACTATGGTGTCAAGTTCCTCCACCTCCCTCTTTACAGGGGTGATGGGAACTGTGCAGTAGAAGGACTCCTCTCTACACAGAGTAAGAAGGAAATGGTGGCAAAGGGAAAAAAAACAGAACAGAACAGAGATGGTCAAAAACAAAAGGCAGGAAAAAGAAAATAGATGAAGAAAGAGTGGGGAGGGGCCAGAGAAATGAGGAACTAGGGAGAAAGAAATAAACACGTGTGATAAAAGACCAGGAAGTCAGCAGACAATATCAAAGCAAATGCTGGAAAAAGTTAAGTTGGTACAGCAAGAGAAAATGGTAAAATGGTCCATCTAATACCCAAACGGTATCAGAAAGTATCCCTACTGGAACTGCATCCCATCAGTGTATTACTGATGGGCCCAGTTATTATAGGTGCATCAGCCAATTGTGCCTGCTTTCTGCAGACAGTACTGAATGACTAAGACATGTCAGTTTTACTCCATTTTGACCAATGACCAAATAACAAAAAGGGATCCTTTTAAATGATACAATAAGGGTAGTGATGTGACAAAATAAGCATTATTCAAATAGGAAAATACCTGAAAAGAAAAAGAACAAAAATAGAGAATAAGGAAGCAATGCAGCAGGACAAGAGAAAACTGCAGAGAAAGGAGTTGAAGTGGCGAGGAGTCCATCTGCAGCAACCAGCAATTTGTCCACACTACCGGGTGCCTAAGGAAATGGGATTTCTACTGATTTTTGACATTCTAGGTTGCACTGTGTTCAACCGTGAAAACTGTGTCTGCTTATATAAACTCCACTTTATTTATGGTGTATTTGTTGTGAAAACTGTCTTTGTAGATTTCAACAAACGACAAAAAAACCTACATTACAATAAAAGTCAAATAAGTCATTTGGCACATTTTTTCCTGTCGCTTGGATTATCTGTAACTTCAGAAGTACAGAAAAATGTAATCATGCAACTTCTTATAATAATAGGACAGTTGTGTGTTACATACTGTTTCATCTGTGGACATATTAGTGGTCATGGCTACATAATTCTCATCACAGTCCTCGGAGTCAGTGCTGGAGGCCGTACTATGCACTGACGGGGGTCTCGTTGGCATTGGAAACCTAGAGAAACTGAGCAGCATTCACAATGTTCACACATTGACTTCCAGGCAAATACAGTCTCTGGTGAGCAAAAAATATAATACAGACATGACAGACACAGCTATAAACCACCTGCAGCCAGAACGGTCCCTGCAGCACTGAGCAGAAAAATAGACCTCATCCCAGATAAGCCAACAAACGACATTCAGCATAACGTGGCTCTCAGGCATCTCCCAGACTCATTTGTATGAGCGGTGCTACTTTAGTCACAAAGTGAAGACAGTAAAGCATGATGTGTTAGTGCCTACTTTTTTGGTTAATTATATACTATGTGAACTACAAAGGGAATGTTCACACCAAATAACCCTTTAACCCTTTTTGAAAAAAATAATAACAGCTGTATTTTGTTGTGGTAATAGAAGCAGGTAGGGCAGTACACAATGTTTCCATAACAACATCAGCTGCTTAAAAGTCACCCAGAAATGAAGTGCAGCAATTTATTTTTATTGCCTCCTGTCTTTTACTCTTCCTAAATTTTTTCTTAACTTTTTAAAGCACTCCACCATTTCCAGAAGAATTTAAGGCCCTATGCCTCTGAGACAGTCTTCTCCATTGCATTTCAAACTAAAAAATAAAAACAGATCTGACAGGAAAGCAGAGTAGTGTGAACACACCCTTAGTTGTTAGCAAAAAGGATAATTATGAAAAATTATGGATAACATTTTAGATACTTACTCCCGAGCGAATGAGCGTGTGACCGGTGAGCGGACAGGCGTGCAGGGCTCCTCCCACTCTGGCAGTGGCTTGATCTCCAGTGGAGCGGGTCTTCCTGAAGCAAGGTACACATACACAATCAGTCTCTGCTTAGGAAACATACTTGAGCTAAATGTATGCGAGGCTGCTGTCAGCTGCAGAAAAACTGAAATGCAGAGTTTGAAAAAAACCCTGAAAATTCGATTTTAAAAACTACAGAAAATTCCAAAATATAGGCGAGAAAAAAAAAAAATGCAATTTGCAATGCAACTCTGTCTAGTTTCATCTTTTATTTCTTGAAAAATGACAAATTAATGAATCAATAAACAATATTCCCTCCCTCATGTATTTCTTTAATTTCTATTATCCAAAACACGTTCACATACTTCAACACATACAACTTTTGCATGTGTGAGGACATTAAGTCAATGTGAAATGTAGCTTAAATTAATCTGCGTCATTGTATAAAAAAATTATTAAGATTTGAAAACAATGGGCTCTGTGTAGAATGCAAAACTGTGTGCAATGTGACAGCTAACATGCTACCAAAGCCTAACTCACTCTAGATGTTGCGGGCTGAATCTCTTTATCAATGGCTTCTGTTACTAAAACACTGTAAACTTCATACTTAAGACAGTGGAAACTGGTGCGCTGTACTGCTTCCTCACAAACAGGAGAGTGGCTTGTGGTCATTTATGTGTCTCTCTCTTTTATTAGATGATATCACGGTTCAATTTCCTCCTGAAGAGCTATCTACTACCCTCCAGACTCGTGTGACCGTTTTTGTGACAATAATCCTGCTGTACCTGCTACATCTGAATGTGTGTTCTGGAAGTACAATATGTTAGATTGCAAACAGAGACATATTAAAGAAATGTTTTTGGAAGTGAAATGTTAGTAAGTCGGTTAAATGCATGTAGGCAGTCACATCTGAGTAAGGGAATATTTAGGTACAGTGGTATTAACAGTACATTTTTAGATGCATTTTGTGACTGTTTGTGAGCTCCATAGCTGTATCAAATGAAAGTCATATTGAATGAGGTGCACAGTCATCCCCCTCCTGCTGGGACTTAAAAAATAATGCTAGATTTTCACAAAAGCTTTGACACCCAAGTTATATTTTTGAAACCTGTTTGTGTAGATCTGTAGGTATTAACTGATTTTGATTTGCACACAGTTAATCTGTTCTAGAACCAGCAGGCCTGAGAACCAACAGAATCCCACAGTAAACTATTGAGAGCATGCAAAGAGTTGAGATGAAGTAGAGTTTGGACAGACCAAAGGATGGACAGTTTTCAGATACACAATGGCAGTTCAGTGTGGAGTACCTACCCTTACGTCGTCCCCTCGGGAATTCACCTACGGTTTGAGAGTCGGTTCGCTCTAAACCAACACCTTTTGCTCTTATTATTTTAGGACTCTGACCTGATTGGTGAAAGAAGACTTTGCTTATTATAAAATTTTTGGTGATCACAACACTTAAGCCCAACTGTAACAACTGCCCTGCCATGCAAAACAGAGGATGAGACTTTGCTGAACAGCAAAACTACACCCTCAATTACACCCAATCACCTTTTTGTGCAGCACAGTTATCAAGAGGATGATTGTCATGACAACAGCAGACCCATACTGCCCAACATGCACCTCACTCCATGCACCACGGCTTCCCACACAAAGACTGACATCACAGCTGTGCATGCAAGATGAGCTGTGCTTAAGCACTGAGAGTGCACTGAGAAATCGCGGCATGTTGAAAAGAGCACATTCAAATCTGAAAAACAGTAAGTTGTCGACGTGGCACATTCTGCAGCTCCTTTTTACATGAACACACTGATCACAACATTTTTCTGCAGCAAAGACAAACTAAAAAAACTGAATGCACCACAATCTCAAAGTAAAAGAGTTAATGTCAGTAGTTACATAGCTATATTATAGTGTTAATAGAGTAAAAGCTGTTTGCTGGCCCTGACTAACGATGTCAAAGCCCTTATAACATATGGCTGGGACAACCAAAGCATAGAGGCAAGTGCACACAAGATAAATATGGCTGGCAGAGAGTAGAATTAGTCCACAGAACAAAGGAAATTGCATGGCTCATGGTACATAAACAAATGAATTATATCCAAGGAAAATGCAAAGGAGCATACATGATATTCTACTTACTTAAAGAATTCATTTATTCATACTCTCTACTTCAAAGACAGGCACACAATCATAATTAGTATATCCAAGTTTCTTAATGAGCGATAGAGATTTCGAAATATGGCTTTATTTTTTGTTAAATATGAGCATTACCCTTACACTGGTTAGAATGATAAAAACATTTTATAGTTTTAGTCATGGTCATCTAGTGATAGCAGATGACAAATTTAGAAATTACTGTCTCAAAGGTCAACATAAGAATCTGAGTCTTGCATGGGAGGATTACCCAGTGGGGATGTAAATCTCCTTAACATGTCCTTTTTCTTTGGGAAATGATAACAGCCCTGGCTTTGCTTTGCCTACATGATGACTCGTCTATCTGACATCCTTCAATTCTCTTTCTTTGTTTGCCTGTTTCTAACCCTTCCAATCTGCCCAGATTGTAATTCCCCTTGCAATTAGGTCGTTCATCAAAGAGTCCCATTCAGATGACGGGAACAAAGGGGATGGAGGTGACCACTCCGGGCTTTGGTCACTCCATGGCACAGGGAGCAGCCCCCTCCAAAACGGTCTACATGGCCTCTTGAGCTTGGGACAAAAGTGCTTTGGACAAGGAGCTTACTGTGTAAGGCGTAAGAGGATGTAGCAGGCACTAAACTAATTTATCGGGAGGTGAAATAAGCTGGTCAAGGACAGACGCAGAGAAAGATTGTGGCATTTATATCCCAGACAAAACAAGGCAGACAAAATAAGAGAAGCCTTTTTTCCAAAATACTAATGGCAGCTGAAGTGCGATGAAGAATGACACTGCTTTGAGAAGAGATGATGAAACGACAGAATCTTGTACAGATGACTACAACCATGAGCCAGCACTGTGATAATAGCAGCTGAGTGTGAGACAAAGCATGGTCAGTTGTTGCATTTGTGAATATCGAGCATACTGTGAGATGTTAAGTGCACTTTAGTACACATCAATTCTAAAGAAAAACCTCGACAAATCGTCATGGAATGTTTATGAACCAAGTTACAGATAGGCATGCATGCACACCCACTGCCCTCTCACCTTTCCGATCAGGTTTGAGATTTCGATCTACAGGTGGTGGCTGGCAGTCGCTGGGCATTGGCCTGCGAGGGGGGGTCTTGGGACTGGAGCGGAAGCCCATGTGGGCAGGTGGGGGGACCTGCTTCCCCAGAGAGGAGAACTCCATGGTGCTTGGGGTCATGGGCACATAGTTCGCTTCATGAATCGGCTCTGATAAACTGCCTGAGTGATGGTGTGATGGGGAGTTGGCGCTCATGGGTACGTAGTTCTGGTCTACCTCCTCTGTGGACTGGCTGCCCACTGGCATTATTCCTTTGTTTTTCTATAGGATGACAGGGAAAGCATGTTTACAAACAAAAAGACATACATGGTTGTTTGAGACTGCCTCTGAAACCTAAATAATGTCTTTATGTTATCTTCAAGACATAACTGATGGTTTACACTCAATTAGCAAACATTGGCTGCAGCAACCAAAATAATAAAATATTAAAACATACTGGTATGGCTTCTACATGTTAGCCAGCATACATTACAACAAGACATTAAGCAGCAGCAGCAGCACAGGTTAGCAGCACTGCAGGCCTTAATTTTAAACAGTGTTGTGGCATGAAGCGAAACTGCTGGCGGTAATAATAAAGGCTAATAGAAATCAAGCTTACAACAGAATCAGAAATTATTATTACAAATTTTAACCAAAACATGATAATTCCAGTTAATTGCTATTATGTTTAATAACACTGCTACAGTA
>JAQLOL010000019.1:3563549-3574160 GCA_029783665.1 Naso thynnoides
TAAAGACGACTTTTGTGCTACATTACTATAGTAGGCAAATAATATTTTTAAAATCATTTTATCTGAGTATTTTTCATAATAATAGACTGAATACATTGCTGTGACTGTGCGTTTCTTATACACACGGTACTTACACACAATGTATGAACAGCTGAAAAAAAGCTGGACTTTACAGTATGTAAAAAAAACAACAACTTTTCCTTAACCAATGTGGATCTGTTTGAAAATCTCTATTAACACTGTAAAGAATCAACAATGTCAAAGCGTCCAGTTATTAGACTTCCCTTTGAACAATGAGTCACTAATTAACACTAGAACACTGGGTTCTATGGGATTGTGAGCTTATAAACCAGTGAACCTCAGAACAACACTTACAAAGTAGCTGTTGAAGTTTTCGTTGAACTCAAATGAGCAGCTTTTGTCAGACGGGAATGATCTGGGAATGTCATAGCAGTCCTGGGATCCAAAATCTGTAATATACGAATACAATCACTAAAAATACACACAAATGCAATACACACACACGGCTACTTTAAAGTATTAGATATTTAAAACTTAATAATTTTATCAGTCAATGAGGAACAAGAACACATATTAGACTGCACCTCCCATGTGAGAGCTATGTGCCCAATTTCAACCCCATTAATGCTTTAGCATAATGCTAATGATACTCAAACCAGAGGACTAATTAGAGTGCTGTATTTTCATGAATCTGCAAAGATTATCTTATTTAGTGGGACAGAGCACAGCAGCTATATGCAAGAGCTCTACTATTATTATTGTTTCTGTGCCTTCTCAGTCACTGATGCAGTCACTAATGCATTTCACTTACGGCCACAAGAACCACAGCAGTGCTAGGAAAAGCTTGTAAGGCAAATGAGAATGTCAGCTGAGGAAGACTAAGTGGGGGAGACCATGATGGGAAATATTTACCATAAATGCATTTCCTTTCATAAAAGAAATGTATTTTTTTTTCATAAACTGTAACTCTTATTTATAGAAAAAAATCACCTTGAAATAGGTCAGATGAACTCTTGTGCTTTTTACACTGCAAATGATTCATCAAGATGCAGAGCAAAAATAAATAATACAACCCAGTCTCACATTGGGGGGAATATTGACAACAGCCTCAACTTGATTAAATGTGATTTCGAACATTCTCCATTATAATAACAAGCTTTAAGCACAGTAAGACTGACTACTGAGTTACACCAAAGACCTGAGACGCTCTTGGGTTTTTGTAAACAATTATCTAGTCACTAATACTTCTGTACTGACATGTGTCACCACAAGAGGGAGGAGTAAGTGGAAGAAAATAAAGGTTGACAAGTCTTACACCATATTCTTCTCTCTTGTTGACAGAAAGTTGTGATCTGTTTGTTTTAAGCATTCTACAAAGGAAGTTGTGTATTGATCTAAGATAAGTACTATAAAGGTAACATTTTATTATTAGACATACTTTATTTTTACCTCTGACTATAAAAAGGGACCTCTTTTTGAATCACACGACCTTCTCAGGCTATGACTTGTCAGATTTTAGCAGGATCATCTCTTGATTTAATACACAGCAGAAGTGATGATGGTGCAGATATTGTTGTTATGTTGTAAAAATTTGTAAATAAATAACATAATATCCCGAACATTACATGTTTGTTTGTTACTGTCAGATTCAAAGGACCATTATCCGAAGATAGATGACATTACAGTACATATACCTAACAAAGAAGGTTCTGCTGATGCATCGTTTGTTTTACAATGTGAATACTAAACTATTAAAACAAACTGAAATGGCTGGAATTGCTGCACAAATCAATGTTACATTCTTTAGTTGACAAGACTTGAGAGACATTTGAAGAAAAATGTCTGCTGCATTGTGAACAGAACAGAGGAGTAAAGGTGAAAATAGGGATTGCAACAAGAAGAAACAAAAAGGTTTTAGTGATGTGTCTTATTATCCATCAAAAGAAACTGAAAAGGGCACTGAACGCCCACATGAAAGCCTCATACGCTCGTTTATGACGTGTCAAGTTGATAAAAATTATCACTTGAAGAAATGGTCACAATTTTGTGAAGTGGTTTTGTAAAGGTATGTCGTATTAAAAAAAACTATATTTAATGTGGAATATTTCTAGATCATATAGTTTACTTTCTTTTTTCCAAGCAGTATTCCTATAAACAGATATCTCCAACAACTAAATAAGAAAAAGAAGAGAAAAACTCTAAGCAAGACACACCTTTGCGGAGGCGAGAACAGTCCACAGTGCCAATAGTGTTGCTGCGCAAAGCCTTACTCCCAGCACTAGTAGGCACACAGTAGTTTCCGTCTGTCTCTGATGCTGAGCGGGGCATTAGATAGGTGTCCGTAGGTGAGCGCTCTGCAGGGGGTGGTGGGGGTCCTGAGGAACTGAGCAAAGGCTTGGGTGGTCGGGGAGGGGGCACTACATCTCCCCCACCCTCTGAGCCTCCTACCCCTGTTGACGATGACAAAGTGCGGGGCACCTGGTATGTACAGTTTGTGCCAGGTGTAGGTGGGATATCATAACTGATGGAAAGGTTGCGCATCTGTGTCTCAGTTGAGGGCTTTCGTGATGGTGTGTTAAAGACATAGAGCTCAGAGCCATCCCCACTGTCCGGATGGGCCGAAGGGGAAGAGGCTGACTTTGGGAACAGCACAGTGTCCTGGGAGTAGCTGCGAGGGAGGTGGTAAAGGCCGCTGTCAGTTGAGAGCGAGGCACCGCGTGATGGAGGCGAGTCATAGATGGACGAGGCGGAGGCAGGGGCTGGGTGCTGTGGGAAGAAGCCATTGTGTGAGGTGTGTTTAGCTGAGGAGGTGGATGAGGTGGGCGTGCGGTGAGAGGGGAGGTTGTCATTCAGGTCTGTCTCTGAAGAGGTAGACTTTGAACACTCGGCTCTGAAAAGAAAATACAAATGTGCACCAGAGAATTAAAGTCTACACTCTACTGTCACTCTACCATTGATTTAAGGAAAGCTGAGAATTTCTTCCAGTCGTGCTAAGTCTTCACAGCACTAACTACAAGCCACAGTTAGTTGCCTATAGTAATACACAGACATCTCTAATCACTGTTCTTTAGAGGTGTAATGGTGTATCCAAAAGCTTTTGGCACTGAACGTGCAGTTAGTTCAATATGCAACTTTCTTAGGTCAGTGTGTTCTTTGACCCGAACAGTAACTTTCAAAATAATCCATTATGTCCAACAGAATTTTTAACACAAGTTTTATCAGAAATATTTTAGCAGTTCACCAGTGGTTGAGTACTAGCTGCAGCATGCTAGCTGGCTTAGTCTAGGTAATACAGTGCTGCTACTCCACTGCATGGAAGCATTAAGACAGACATTGCAACAGCATCACTAAAATGCCTTGCTTAGCAGAATGATACAAAAACAGACTGGAAGGCAAGTCCTTCTCCAGACATCTCCAGACATCTTCAGGCAGCCTCTCTCTCCAGAACAAATAACTAATTTATTCTAAAAGATTTGGATTTTTGACCGTACATGAAGAATATAGGATTTAAGCAAATGGTTAAAATGCTTCAACTCTGCTCCGCTACAATGTGCTTTTATGTGTACAGTCAGTCCATTGTGCTGCTATAAACAAATACAAGTCATTAAGGTATTACGATTAGTCACGCAACGGAGCATTACTGACGTTTGTGTTATTTGTTTTTTCTCACTTAAAATAGGACAGGATTTAAGTGTCACAACTGTTTTAAAAATAATTTAAATAAACCAATTACATTTTTGACACTAAATGACCAAATGTTGTTTTGAAAGGTGTTTTTTTTTGTTGTTTTTTTGTTTGGGCACCTTATGTCACATTAGAATTTCTTTTTGGTCCCATAGTGGACTGAGTAACTTGGTAGACGTTGGTTCATGTGTTAACATGCAGGAAATGATGAAATTAATGTAGTGTTAGATAAAATAGACCTCACTCTGTTCTGACATACAACAACTCAAATTCAGCACTAATTACAATTATTAGCGCTACAAAAGTCATGCTAATCTACAGCAGAGTGTATGAAGTGTGTCTCTGTTCATCTGGCTTGCTTTTTAAAAATGTGTGTAGCACTCCACACAATCAGGCAGTTCCAGCTGGATGGCTGGCCACTCACAGAGTAGCCTGGAGAGGAAGAGTCTTGCTCTCACACTCCTCTAGGAGCAAATACTCCTGGTCTCCCTCCAATGGAGAGTAAAGCTGCACTGAACTACACACCACACAGCAGAGAGAAGAACGAGAGTAGCAGCATGGATGAAACAGACGAAAAATAAAGAAATAAATGGACTGGAAAAATGTACAGAGAGAGGTTTATGTCACAGTGTATTAACTCCTGTGAGTATGGAGCAGCAAAAATACAAAAACACACTCACTTGGGTTCAGGTTTTTTGCTCTCACAGTTGACCAGCCAAAGGTAATCCTGGGGCTCCTCTGAACTGGACTGAGAGTCCAGGTGTCGAACACTGACCGGCTGATATGGAGGGGGCACATTGGTCAGCATTGCTGCTGGACCAACAATATTACCGAGTGCTGGGTGTGGAGGGGTATCCACCACTGGGCCTCCGATGGCTGACTGGTGAGCAGCTTTTGCAGCCTCTGGGCAGAGAAAAAAGATTGATGGAGTTAACTCATCTTGAGAAACCTTGTGTCTATGTGTTATCTCCTTTAGTTTATCAAACAATGGGGGCCTCAAATGAAGTCACAACATGTAACTATATTGTGGACCTGTAAAGCCCACTGAGACAGCATGGGTGATGTTCAGAGCTGATGACATTAGGCAGAGAGTAAACATTAAGCTGTCTCTGTCAATGTCAACTCTTGCGGGGTAACCTTGGATTGAAGTTGTTTCCAAGCAACCCATTTTCAGTGTTAACAGTCAACAGTCACAAGCAGCATTCTGACCAACACTACACACACTTTACGTCTCTGTAATGTCCAAACATGAGCATCTAATGTGTGTAGGCTCACTCTGAGGAAACAACATGAAGATGGGTCTCACATATCTCTTCAATAGATCAAAGGAGCCACAATAACCTATGGCCTCACATCCTACTCATGTTGGATACCATGGGGGAAATTAAACATTTTCAAATACAAGCACACGGCTATGATATAGGCATGACACGTGTGATACATTAGTGACAAGGTTACACTGGTACTAATGGCTCACATTAAGCTGAAGAAAATGTAGTCATGGCTCTGAATTTATACAACAAAAACCATGATTTTTTTTCTCCTTCCTTCTTTTCAAGTCCAACACATTGCACACATTAAGCCCATTTGAAAGCCTAATTTGTATGGAAAGACTCTGAATACAGGGTCTTCAGAATCCCACACACATCTTCTCAGACAGCATTTCCTCAAGGTCTCTTCTTCGTCACACTGAGTTTTCAGACTTTCAGACTCTTTCAAACCCTGCTTCTCAAGCTGATTGTTGCATCCACTGAGCACCAACAATAACAGTGAAATATATTTATGTTTCATCCACATCTTTGTACATTTTTCTCCTACAAAGCAACAATAGCTCCACTCCCCTCCTCTGCTATCTTCTTTCCCTTTTTCCCACATGTTCGTTGAAACTTTTAGTGCTGATTCATACAGGAAAAAGGAAAATCCCCTCTGCTCATACCCATCCATACCTCCAACACCCACTCCCAGAGTCTTGGTTCCTCAGTCCTCCTAGTGTTCCCTCCTCCAATATCTACCCAATCATGAAGCACTTTAGCATGGCCACACATGATAGGAGAGTGGGAGTTGGGACTCACATGCAGAGTAGTGCAAGGGAGTGCAAAAGGGAGAGCCAGGGACATTCTTTTGAAATAAGAACTGTGAGGAAAGCTATCTGTAAAGATATTTGTTTCAGACCCAGTTCCTCTTTGAACGGGCTTACTGTTTATTTGCACATCACAGTTTTAACAGCCAGTGCAAATAATTCTGTTGAAGAGTTCCAAAGTTGTTATTAGGGTTGCCCTGCAGCACTAGCAATGCAACAGAGGTGGAGACTAAGTGTCAATACCACATAGAGGACAGCCTTGGAGCAGTATAACTCAGTTGTCAGGTTTGAAAAGTACATTCTACTATTAAAAGAATCATAGCTGCATGATGTGGTAGACAGTAATTAAGTGCAACTACTATGCCATTTCTCTTCTCATTAAAATGCTTCTACATTTAGTCGAGGACAGAGGGGGTCATACAAAAAGCAAAGCTTGAAATTAGGCATAAAGAATAAAACAAGGAGAGAAAGAAACAAAAAGATGCAAATGAAAGACAATGAGAAGCAGATAAGACGGAACGAAAGAGGAGGGTCAGTGAGAGTTACAGGCACACAATGCTCTGATTATCCAGCGCTGGGAACAAGAGTAACGTGAGCCACATCACAACACATGGATCAGCACATGGATCATGGCTGAGAACTATGCTGAATAGAGGCCTTCTGGCACATTCAGCTAGTTCACCTAACAGCCTCAGAGAGAAGGAGGCAGATATATGAGCGGCACACCAGTGGCATCACAAAAGAGACAAATCAAATGCACAGTAATTGGAAGACCAATCCCTCTACAAGTGTAGTGTTAAATTTGAAGTTCTACACACAAGACAGTGCTGCAGAGTTTCGAAGTAAAGTATTGTACTTTTTAACAGTAAATCAAGTGGTTATATCAGTACACAAGTAGCAACATTTCTTAATGCCTTTATTGTGGCATCAATCAATCAATCAGCTTTACTGAGGAGACTTGAGGTCCATTTAAAAGAGATACAACACACGTACAAATTAAAAAATTATACCAATGTTTCCACATAGGTGACTAGTACTGGTGCTTCTGATATGTCCTCATTTCAACAAAACATTTGCAGACAACAAAATAACACTGGCGGTCATAATGAGGCTCTAGCCTTGAAGACAAAGGTAGCATTATAAAAGTTAACAAGTTCGCTGCTTTTCAGCTGTTCTGATGTGTTCTGCCACCTTTACCATTGCAGGTTAACTTAAGTCAGGTTTGCTCTATGAGTTCTTTTAAAAACAGAGAACAATTCAAAGCAGAATTCGTGTGGCTATATCACCAAATGGCACAAAATGTAAAAGGCAGGGTATGAGTGTGAAAACCTTTCTTAGCTCAACAGTTTGGCTGCAGTGATATGTATCCGACTATCATATGGAAATCCTTACCGTCATCAGTGGGGTTAAAACCACAGATGTCGCAGATGCAGCGAACCCACTTATTCATCTCCTCTTCGGTGTCAGCCACCAAGTAGAAGACACGGTCTATGGTCTTGATGTCGAATATGAAGCTGTGCTCCAAGTCCTTCTTGTTAAACGTCAGCCCAGCGTCCACCTTAAGGTGCAGCAACCAAGTCTCACTTTAGAGTGACATTAGTCAAGACGAAACAAAATGACTGAAGACATTACATGAAAGGATGAAAAGCAGAGCTAAAATTATTAGTTGAGAGGGAGATACTCAGAAAATGAGTTAATTCAGTGTTTCATTATTTCAGAATTTTTTTGAGAAAACCTGTAAAACCTTCTCTCTTTTAATCCTCTAGATTGGGGATGGGCATGATAAATTGATGACAGGTAATTGATCGTTAAGGATTTTGTCGATCACGTGAAATTTCTACCGATCAAATGTAACGTAGCATAAATGGCCTACAGGTTGTGTTGCGTAGCGTGAGTCTTGAAGCGATGCAATGTGGCAGCAATGAGACATCTTACCAGAGGGGAGCGATACTATTTTCAGCAGACAAACTCTACGAGCTGCTGTCATGGCTGCCGCAGATATCCATCGTAAACATGAAGAGGTCAAGGCAAAGTTTGGCGTGAGACCATTTCAAATTAAAAAATGACCCAGTTTGTTTTAAACACTGCAAAGCCGTGTATAGGTACAACATGACAATGACCTCAATAATGCACAACTTGAACAATGTAAGGTAACGTTACATTCGACCCTGGTTAACTTCAATGCATCCTCCTCTCAACCTACCAACACCTCAGTCTGAGCATGGAGGAGCTGCAAATGTTTTTTCGATTAAGTTATTATTGTTTGATATAATTGCTTTTTGGAGATGTTTCTAAAAGAGGCTCAATTGTGTTTACGTGTGTCATAGTGTCGGAGGCTTGCGCTCAGCTGATTTCATGTAATGTGCTCTGCATATCTTTTTTTGTGTAAGTTAAACAGTTGAACTTTAACAGTTTTTTTGTCTAAGAGGATATTGTTGAACAATAAGTTCTACTTGGAATAAAGATGTAATTGAGGAAGAATGTGCTGTATTTTTTTATTTTCTGTCATAGGCATTTTTAATATAAAAAAAAAAGATTAAATCGATAATTGATCGTTAATTTTCTCGATGATCGATCAAGGAAATTTCTTAAAATTCCCATTCCTACTCTAAATTGTGAGAATTTCCCTAATTTCTTTGAATTGTACGGTAGTAAACAACATATCCTAGCATTCTAGATGGTTTGCCTGAAAGAAAAAAGCTATTTGAAGCCATTAACTTGAGGGTAGACCATTGATACAGGGATTTTCGTTTTTTATTTGACTATTTACTCATCAAGCAACTAAACAGAATGAAAATAATCTTCGCACGCAGCCCTGGTGGTAGTCAAGTTAAACATTTTATAGCAGTTGTGCTTGCATAAACAACTAAATTCCAGTTAATAATTAATTTCAGGAGTTTTCCAAAATAGTCAAAGAGGGTAACTTTTAGAATCTCAACAGCATAGCTTGTAAAACCTTTAAAAGTTTTACTTAAATTTGTTTTTGAGGGGAAAAAAGAGCTCAAATCTGTGTCTCCGCTGTTGTCATACATCAGTGAAAAATGCCTGTTAAAATTTAAATTATTTAAGAATTTGCCCTGTTTGTGAAAAGTGAAACTGGGCTCAATGCAGGCTGATGGTAATGTGGAACCATACCTGCTCGCACAAGTTGAGATCTATCACGCGGATGGGCTTCTTGGCATGGTCATTCTTGTAGTACTCCAACACGTCTGGGTCGCCTGTCAGACGGCCACTGCGAAGAACAAACCACCGCTTCTTCCATGCCTGCAGGGTGAGCACAGAAAGGAGGCTAAAGGTTATATGTGTGTTCTAACAATGACTGCTCCATTCCCCACTGACCACAGGCTGGCCAAATGCTTTATTTTTCCTGTTTAGCCAGTGTGTCCTAGCATAGCCTGTGTCTCTGTATGCACTCTCTACCAGCTGTACTTTCCTCACTCAAGAACACTCAGAGTCAGAGGGAAGAGGCCTGCAACCAGAAATATGTGTCTGGGATAACCAGAACAAAAGCCACATAGTTTGGTCTAGCACCCTGATCGAGACAAATAACCAAATCTATAAAGAGAAACAGACACTTAGGTCTTACTTTCAAATGGGATGTGTTGTCTGTGTGAAAAAGGCACCGCAAAGCAGATGGAGGAGTTTAAAGTCAAGTTTGGAGAACAAGGAAAAAAAAGAGATGTGATTCAGTTTACATGAAGAAGGGCAGTTAACTGATAAAATGAAGTAAAATCAAGTTCATTAATCAGACAGACAATTTGGAACCACTTCCCTTCATGTGGTATAATTTGTTACATCAATTAATAAATTACTAAATCTGGACTAAGAATACATAAAAATCCCCCTGACCTTCTGTGATTCAAAACACAGAGCCACTTAACTAGCAGAGAAACCATACAGCTTCACAACTTGTTTACATATCATGCATTGAGGCCATATCATGAGTTGCTGTTTAAATGATAAACGTCAATGCAGGTTAAAGGCCTCTTCTGGCCTTAAGAATAAATATGAAAGCAGACACAGACGAGTTTTGAGACTACAATAACACTGGCACTGTTTCTAGCTGGTGTTTTCCACCTTGCGCTGTTTGTAGTTTTATTTAGAAAACTTAGACGGCAATGAATGCAGACTCAGGAGGTCATGAACTCTTGTTTTTCGCTGAGTCACGGCAGTAAGCTCAACATTTTGTTTTTGAGCTGAAAATAAGCTCCCCACAAAAGACTAGCCAGACTAGTGTGAGACTGAGTGGACTGTATCATAGGAGGTTCAATCAAGAATGAATTTCTTCCCTTTTACTGCTCAAAGCTAGGCAAGTATGTACAACTGTAAAACTTTGTATAATTTTCACTGAGAAAATAGTGTAGTGCTAAAATAAATAAATAAAATCATCTATGGAATACCAAAACTGCTTATATTTTGATTAAGCAATAATACACAAGACCCAGCCTTTAAACAACCACCACTGAGATCAGAGTGACCACAACACACGCCAGCAGACTATGCAGAATGCAAAACAATGTTTTTCTGTTGCTGGTGGTGTTTTGGAGTAATATTTTGACCGTGTTAATAACGCTGGGTGTTTGTTTTTCATGCTTTAGCTGTTTTTCTGTCTACATGGTGTCCTCTGTTAGGGGGCTAAACCCCAGACAAACAGCATGAGGAGCATCAGACCTTTGCGTCCGAAAAAGAATTAGCCTTCACGTTAGACTTCTTTGTGTGCTGCTGATTTTGTGTTTGAGGTCTTTTTCTTTTTCAAATGGTACAAACATCATTTGTGGTGGGACTCACCCAGCAGGGAGGCGGCTCTGAGCCTTTGAGCGCTTGCA
>JAQLOL010000019.1:3574260-3611710 GCA_029783665.1 Naso thynnoides
ATTAGCCTAAGAAACAAGCAAACCTGCAAAGCCCCTGGATCTCAAAAGCAGGCATACAGGAATCACACAAACCAGAACACCAAACATTTCATTCCACATGCTGTTACATACAAAAAGAAAGCGCTATTCACATCCCACACTGACATATTGCTCTCACACATGCAACACATGTTTCACACACTGCAGTTCAATGGAACTGTATTATATAATCACAAACACACCCACGGAGTCTAAATGAAGCTTAAACACATTAGGCCTACATTCTTTGCAGCAGGCACACTTAAAGACATAATTTAACCGCAGAAGCTGAAGTGAATTTGCAAAAAAACACTCATGTGTCTGTGTTGTGTTGGCTGGACAAAGACAGTGGATGTGGAGGAGGAACCTTTCTCTCTGGCACATGACAAAGCAATCTTGGGTCAAATTACCCTGTGGGGAACAGAAGGATCAAGAGCTTGGGTTACAGCGAGGCCAGGCCCGCCCAGGGTGAGAGTGTTTGCAACCGGTTAAGTTGTGCGTGCTTAAGACAGACGCAAGTGAGACCTGCTCAACAAAACTGCTTAACAGTCTGAGTGAGTTCTTTTTAAAATTCATCACAAACAACAGACAAGCTACAGTTAAGAGATGAGAACTGTGAAGTTGTCGCTGAGCAGCAGACTAACAAATACCTCTTGCAATCTGCATTTTCTGCACAGTTAAGAGTCAAACTGCTCCAAGAACAACATCTGAAACCTCTGATGCCGGGCCATAAATATGTGCCTTAACAAAGGGGCTGTGATAGAAAGAACACTGCACATCACGAAAATGTGATCAAGTACCTCAATCACATGATTTTTTTCTAAAAGGAATCCATTATCACGGAGGGCAGGTGAAAGAAAATATAAATATAGGAAACAAAAATGTTGACAAAGTTAATTATAAGCAATTAACAGCCCCAAACACAAGTACAAATCTGATCTACAATTAGTACACTGATGAAATAATTAAAGACAGAAAACAGGATGAGTCAACAGCTGTTCTCTCCGGGGACTGACAGTGTAAACACACTCATCTGAAAATATCTGAGATTAAGTTATAAATCAAAAATAATATAAACTGGAGAAACTGACTGAGAAACTTTAAGATCCCAATCAAACATTGAATCTTACTGACAATATGTTATCTGATAATAGGTATGTTTAGGATGAAGCACAGTTGCACAGAGTTTCTGCACTTCCACAATAACATGGATACAAACAGCAGTAGTTCATGAATGACAAGCTGTGTGGTAGCTTGAGCATCTCTCCTCCATCTGTAGAATTTTACACAACTTTTTTTCATACTTGTTATACACACTTGCACTGTTGTATACCAGTGATTTGAACCACATATTCAGCACCAGGCACATGAATAAAAGTAATGATCCACAAATGAAAACACTACCCAGTTAAAGAGTCAGCACATCATAATTCTTCATATCTCTGATGGACAGGCCTACACAGCTATATGCACATTGAGAGCAAATCTCACCTGATGCTGTTGTGTTTCATTGACATGTATACTGATATTTTGATTATATGCACAGAAGACATCAGGAAAAAAGAGAGAAATTAGATTATGGCAGCATTTAGAAATTTACATGCATTGCAAAAACCCAGTTACTGTAAAGTCTGTATTGTAAAATACTGTTCAACCATTGCAAGAGATTTGAAGTATATTAGTGATATGCACTACAGGCCCAACTGTTTATCTTCTTCTTCTGCTTTTTTTTATGTCAGAGCATTTGGACTGACAATGCAGTGGGAGAAGAGGCATTTCTTTCACTTACAGTAGGATCTTATTTATACTAGATACAAGAATGCAGAATGCTGAGAATGGCTGAGAAACATCGACTCCATTAATTTTCACCGCAACCATGTCCGAAGAATAACTGGACATGTAGTAGAAGCACATACAAATTCTCCCACACCAGAGTAAGTTGAACCGTTGGAGTAGTTGTCCTGCCATACATACCTCCTGTCCAAACTCACAAAGAACATAATGAGGCTTCTAGTCCTTGTTTTTGTTTTGCGTAGTCCATTATAGATGGCGTTGTTTTCAATGACTGGAAAAAAATGCTAACAAGTTGTTGTACTTAATGGCAGCAGAATTCATGCCCAATCCTTAAAGCAGTTATAGATTCTTACCATTCAGCATACTCAACAATCACAGTGCCCACTTCAGCTTGTAGGAGTCTAGTGATTACTGCCCCAGCGTTGGGAATGAGACGGCATGGGACGATACTTGACTGAGATGGGGAGGGCTGCCCTAGCATGGCAGCTGTCCCCGCCACCCCCCTCATTATCTCCCTCCCCCTTTTGTCAAAGCATCTTGGTGTTTTCTGATAGGGTGAGACACAAGAGGACACCCTTTATTTACCCACCCAGATCCTACAGCCTTTGGGGGCCAGACAGAGAGGACATTGAGGGCCTGACTAAGACGATGACAGGGGAAAGGAAGGGAGGGCAAAGGAGATGCCAACTGAGTGGAGTCACGTCGCTGTCTGGGGCCTCCTGACCCAACATCACTGGCGTATGTCAAAGGCAAAGGCGATGGAGAGAAGCAGGTGAAGTGCAAAATGAGGGAGACCCCCCACACAAAAAGGGACTGTAATGTAGTTATGTGGAAGATATTGTCAAAAGGTGAAGACATATTTGCTGAATCATCCAGCCCTAACCTCTGCATCTTCAGGGAGTGGAGTGGACACTACATTTTAAACAGAGTAAGTACAGTGAAATCTAATGCAACCCAATAAAAATATTTTGCATCACAGAGGAAGAAGTATATTAGAGACAGAAAGGGTAGAACGAGGGGAGCTTGATCACAAGTAAAGCCAATTTCCCAATACTGTTCTCCAGAAACAATTAAATAATTAAAACTAAAAATCTTATAATGGGTTGGGAAACATACTTTTGCGGCTGTTTTATAACAGCGTAGTTGGCCTGTTTAAGTCTATGTGTGGGAAACACCGAAAGGGGAAAAAAGGAAGACAGAGAGAAAGAGAGAGAGAGGTTTTAAACAGAGTCAGGTGCAGTGCTCACTCCATGTAGACGTTCCGGGCCTACATTACACTATTTCCAAAAAGAGAGAACAACAGCGTAGGCAAAACAGCATCACTGTTCTGTTTTAACTAAATTATTTAAACTGGATGATAGTTTAATATGAATTGCAATTCAATGTACGAATTTTTATTGCATTTTCTGTTTGCTGTTTTAACCAGCTGCATATGAAAGTAATAACCATAGTGTCCATTAACATTAAGAAGAAACATACTCTCTGAAGTGCTACATTTAGCTGTTCCTGCTCATTAAGCTAGTCGTGCAGCACATACTGTATATAAAATATACAATCCACAGCTTATTTACTATCCTCTGCTGGCAGACCATATGTCCAAGTATGTTGGCTATATTTTAATGCACTGGGAAATTTGAGTTTGCACTCTGACCATTTGAGGTTCCTGCTGTTGGTCAGTGTGAACTGGTTAAGCTGCAGAGTAGTACAGTGAGTTAGTGACAAATCAGCAAGTTTAATGCATTTCCACAGAGCATAGAAAATACATACCTTTTAGCATGACTACACGTTCTGTTGTATGTTCAGCATGTTGACTTTCTTTGAAATACTTTGTAAAGGCAATATATAATTGCAACTGAGGTTCTGTTAAATTTCTGTTAATGGAAATTCCCATTAATGGTTAGCATCAAGTTGAAAAACAGTGAAAATCAGCTGCATGTTACAGCCTGTGACAGTAAAAAAAATAAAGTGTGTGGCCAAATCAGTCTTCTATTACAAGAGTTTGATCTAATTTATTAGACTATACATGTGAAAGTAGCTGCTAGTGAACCATCCTGCCAAACACACTCAAGCTCCACTCCAGTTTTATTGTGCTTAAGAGGCTAAATATGCTTCATGGTTTAGATAGCTTAATGCACCCTAAAAAGCCTTTAAGTTCACTAATTGCTAATGTGAATGCACTGTCAGCCCAAGCTCTTGAATGTATTCTCCATATCTTAAATGGTAAATTAAACTGAGACGGCCAGCGGGCTTCAATATTTTTGCAGCAGCAGCAGTTGGGACATTTAATATTTTCTCTTCAAGATGACGGAAGATGTGCTGCTTCTTTGACAATGGTGTGCCTTCATGCATCATGTATATTACAGTGGTTCATGTTTGCCAGTCTGTATTAATATAGGTACGCGTGTCTGCTTTGCACATTAAATGTAACGGACCAAGGGGCAGTTTAATGGACACTTAAAATTGCCAACACTTTCTTAGTACTCTAAGACTCTCTCACTGTGCAAAAAGGTTTAATGTTTTAGACATTCTTCATGAGCAACTTCACAATAAAGCTCAGGTAACATTTATCTTTACAGATTGTATTTTCTTTGGTACATGGCCTACATGTGCTTATGTTCCAAAAATCTGCACAGAAAACATGCAAACACACTTAAAACTAATAAAGTTCCTGTTTTTCACAATTTTTATTTTAGTCTTTTAAGCTGAGCCTAACCGGAAAATATTCAGTTTTTTGCCCACACTGTTCTTTCTCTTTGGATATGATGTAATGTCGGCCTGGTGCATCTACATGGAAAGAGCACCACACTTGACTGGGCTTAAAACAGTCTTTTAAATGTCACTATGCTTGTCAGCACTGGGTGACATAGTAACTTAGGAGGCAATTTGGTCTCATGAGCTCTATTAATCTGACATACAGTTAAAGTCTCTGCGACATACTTCGCGTCATGTCCAGGGGGTGTACTCATACATCAAGCCGCCTCACGCTACAGAAACAGGAGATAGGCTCCTGGCCTACAGCCTTCATGGCTCGTAAAGGCTACTTACTTACTTACAGTTAACAAACCACTCAAAATTTTGTTTTTCTGAGAATTTCTTTCATCACTTAAAGTCTTATTATTCATTTTATTACTGTTGTGGCAATCAATATACTGGAAGTGACCGGCAAACTAGTGTAAAAAGTATTTCCTTTTCAAATAAATGCTATATGGTGGATTTAAAGCAGACGCTGATGGGAGGAGTGGATCACGTGGACGGATGAAGGTAACTTAGAAATATTCTTCCATAAGTTTGCTTTAAGAGAATGTATGCGAAAAAAACTTTGAAGTGTTAAATTCAAGAACAGAATTTGGTGTGGTGGAAGCTGTTAGAATAATGAGTGTGCTAAATATATCATGTTTTTGACAGACCAATAGTGTATCAATCGCAGATGGATGCATACAATTCTTACAAACAATGAAATAAAGCTAAAAATCTGACCTAATTTGGTAGAAGAATTTGTGTAGTGTTCTTATCATGCTGTCATCATATTAAAGATAAGTTACTGAGGAACAGCCATAACTAAAATACAAGACAAAAAAGCAAAATAAGAGGCTTTTGTAGGTGCCCTTTTCTGAGAGCCTCACTGTGTATCAGTGTAAGTACATATTTCATATTCAAATCTCAAAATTAAATTCTCAACTCTAGTTCAACCATGAAGAGTTTGCATAGGCTTAGCTAACAGATTTTGGATGTACAGTTAGCATCTAGCACCATGAGAGAGGCCGGGCCATCTGTCGCGTCTGAGTGGGCTGTGCGTAAATGACCTGCACTCCAGCTGCACTGACTCATCCCGACTAGGACAGCTTCTCTGTTTGTTCGTCAGAAAAACACACTGCAGGGGTAGAGTGAGGGAGAGACAGGGCGTAGGATGAGCACAGGGTGAAGATGAGGGATAGAAGGTCAAGATTTTAGTGATATCAGAATGAATAAGTATGTGTTACTGTTTAATCTGCAAGAAATCACCACAGGACCTCACTATGAACACACTGCAAACAGACCACCTTTTACAGTCACCAGATATTAAATAAATCTTTTTCATTGGCCATATTTCATCTTCCCCCTAGAATCAAGTAAAGCTTTGTTACCTAACTGTCTTGCCAGTGCTGCCTCTTACACGATACAAAGAACAATATTGCTGTCACACATTGTTATCAGACAGGAAAAACCCATAATGTTCAACATGCGTCAGCAATGCACCAGAAAAGGTGTGATAATGAGCATGCTCACTTGTATGTCATGTACAATATATATCACTACCGATCATAACCAATGACGATAAAATACTGCTGACTACTGCCATCATTAAAACCAACAATGAATGTACATTGTGCCCATAATCATTGCAGAGAAAAGCCAGAAGTCAGTAGATTTTTTGTCCAGTGGACCACTGATATATCTTTCTCTCATAAGCAGTAAATTAAACATAAAACAGAAACCAGTGTAAGGATTTCTCCTTCTTTTCTTCAGTGCAATTTCATTTGAAGGAATAAGAAAATTTTGAGCAAAGCAACAAAAAGCTAAATGAGCATAAGGTGTTGGAACCTTTCTCAGTCTCAGAGATGAATCAATGAACGAATTTACAGTAAATGTGATATTTCCATTTATTTAAGCAAAAGCCTCATTATTAAATAATAGCATTTGCTGTTGTGGATGGCAACAAAATAACAATTTTTTTCCATGACATGGCAATCTGACACAAATGCAGTAAACAAATACGCAATCTTGTAGATCACAGTGCTTCCCTAAGCCTCACTATCAGGCCTGTAGAACTTTGCTGAACAAAGGCTGTTTTAAGAGAGGAGTGTCAAGAGCGTCAGAGGTTTTGGCGCTCATGGCCTTGGTGACGAGGTCTGCAGAAGAAGAAGGAGGGGAGGGACAAAAGATCCTCTATTCTTAGTAGCGCAACTTGTATAAATCCATCTTTGTTAGTGAGACATGACTGGGATTCTTGCTTAACAGCTATTTTTACATCTTTGAGCACCAAAGAAGGCAGTTAACGTACAAGTAAGAGTGCATGGCCCTTGGCGAAGACAAGTCATACAGCAAGCGTCATCAGCCCTCAGTTGAAGGAAGTACAGGGGACTTCCATGAAAGATGTGTATGCCTGAGGTCCAGCATGGATTATCATGGTTAATAGTCCACCAATTTTACCACCAGTTTCTGAGCTCAAAGGAAATCTTCATTTGCTTTGCTAACATGGAGGCATGTCAGACACATCTACGAAATTACCATCTACCAAAGGAAAAATAGTAAAGAACTACCCAGACCTGTCTAATCTTTGACATGCTCCATCTTTAAGCACATAAACATCACTACAGTCCAAAACTACAAAAAAAAGAAGTTTTTCAAAATTAACAGTAATAATTTTACATCTACTGATACAATATGTAAACTGGAAAAGAACAAGATGGCGACCTATTCTAATCCAAGTTATTGCTTTAGATATCGGAACTATGACCTCAAATGTAAAATTGCACTTCAAAGAGGTAGCTGTAACAGGTTACACATTGCTGTAGATTTATACTTTTATACACAGTGGTATTTAGCACAGTGTAACTCTTTTTTTTTTAACATGGTGCTTCAATAATCGTTTTTGGTAATCCTCCATCGTACAAAAGCAGAACGGACAGACGACGATCCCTAATCACATAGTTATTTCTGTACTATAATACCATCTATAGTGGATAGGCAGCATAATAAAAACACCTTTAAAATGTTGAGAAATTACATAATTTTGTTGATTTTGAAGCATTTAAATAAACATGTATAAAACACAAGTGAAAAATTATTTGTTAATTCTGTACAACAGAATTAAGGACAGAACACAGAGTTTAGTAACACAGAATTAGGGGAAAATTTTGCGTCTCAGTTGTTGCTGTAATGAGGTCTTTGTGCCCTGAAGCCACAACTGCACATGTTGGTCACTGCTTGTTTCTGACTACGTTTGTCTCTGACAGATCAAGTCCCAATAGAACTGCAATGCTGAGGAATAAAAGTAGATATCACAGAAACAACCAGGCTTCTCCAGTGAGGAATGGGAGATAATTATATTGTTCTAGCCCTAGCTATTTGATGTTCCTACAATTTTTTAAAGATCAGAACAGAATTTTTTTTTTTTATTTTAAGTGAAAAACAGTGAGCCTACTTTGGAAGTTGTATATCCACAGGAGCTGTCGATGCGTCTTCTAGTATTTCTGTTACTGAAAGTAAGTGTTGTGTTGCTTATGTTGTTGTTTGTGCCCTCTGACTTTATCGTGGACTGCAGCATGTGTTAGGGCCTATAGCTTCTGACCTCTCCCTACTCTGACTTCCTGTTTTGTGTAATCAGGGTGTACCAGACCCTCTTAACTGCCACTGGTAAATTTGAGGGGGTGGGACTCAGGGAGACATGAGGGTGTGCTACTTAAAAAATGTAGTGCCAGTGCAGCCAATAAATAACAAGGGGCACATTTCTTTTACAAGGATATCTACGTTTTGTTTTTTTGTTTGTTTGTTTGTTTGTTTGATAATGGCTTTTATTTTTAAAATTTAGGCCACCAACACTTTTATTAATTATTCAAATGCTACTCTGTTTTTCTGGTTTTACTGCAACAAACACAGAAAAGATGTGACCTGCCAGACTTTTACATAGAAGGCATGGAGCAACATGTTTTTAACCAGCTCAGTTTAGCAAAATTACATAGTATGGAATAGCTATCTAGAAATTGAAATGAAGGTCAAGTGGAGACAATTTTATTTTTATGTGAATAAATATTTACCCTGGTCACAAATTTGCCTTCAGGGGCTTTACACCATATGACACTGTTTTACAATGATCTTTCATCATGTTAGGTCCTAACTGTTATCCTGAGTCAATAGAAATAAAGCATTTTATCTTAAAATCTGTCCTGTCTCACCATTCACCTTACTTACCCTTGTGATTTTAACAATGCAGCCTTAAAGAGTTTAATCAATTAACTTCCACCGATAACTGAAGGTCTCTGCAGAGCTCTTACCATGACAGTCATGTAACATGTATTTATCTCTCTAGTGCCGCATCTGAAGGCTCTAGGAATGCAAGATTTTAGCATTTTATCAGTACCGACCGATAATGGCTTTAAAATTAACTATCGGATATCAGCCAGCACACCCATATCCTTCAATATAATAACTAATAAAATAATAGGCCGGTGTCTCCTTGATTAATGGCCTGAGTCGATTCCAAGTTCCACATGTTCCTTGTGGACAGACATTATGTTTACTCACTTTGTCACTTGTGAAACAGGCCAAATTTGCCCTGGTTGTGGGTATTGTTATGATTGTCTCAGGGAGAGAATCATCCAGTTTTAAGTAGGATGTATCTTACTTGCTTTGTTTAAAAGCAGTTGTCATAAATAAATACCACATGCTTTACAGTAGTTAAAGTATTTTTCTTCTTTTGCAGAATAAATGAAGGAATGAATATTACATAATTTTAGGCTTTGTATTTTATGCCTGCATTTGCCAGTTGGCCAACAAGGTTAGAAAATATGCATAATAATATTGTATGTAAATTTCACTATAGAAGAGACTTGATGATCTCTGCAATTAGGTGTGGCAAAAAATTATACATATATATCGTATCAATTATCAGCCAAATGAGTTGTAAAATATTGGTGTATTGGATATCAGCAAAAAACTTGGTATAGTGCATGCCTAGAAGGCTCCATCCCCTTCTCTGCATCTCAGCCTTCCTTTGCTTCCTGTGGCGATTTTATGATTCTTTTCCCCAGCTGCATGCTCAATAAAAAAGGTTAGATATACCACAGCACGGACAGCTTCCTCTGCACGCCGGCTCCACAAAGGTCCTTGGCAGCCCACTGACCTCAGACACTTCTGCTAATGCTGCAAAGACAGTCAGATCAGTGACTGGAGGTCTTTTAACCAAGCAACGAAAAAGTCTTACGGCGGGGCTTACGATACACTCCTCCACTTTGTCTTCTATGTCAACATGCAGATTTAGTGTTATTGTTGGTAATTTTAATATTATTATTATAACATCCCCATGATGTAGAAGATACAGATGGAATAGTGGCATTTGATGATTAAAAACTAAACTGACTTAAAAAAAAACAACAACATAATATTGGGGGAACTGCCAAAATGTGGATGGAATTGATAGAAATGTTTTTTTTTAACGCCATGGCCATTTCTCACAGTGCCTAAGCTGCATGAATAGAAAAAGAAAAAAATAAATACAATACAAAAAAAAATAAAAAATGCTGTTATGTATCGGTGTCACACATATGCCCACGTTAAAGATTCCCCTTAAAAGACAGAGAAGCAGTGTCACACTCTCAGAAGTGCTATACCACTGGCAAAGTCAAGATCCAAAAAATGACAAAGCCAAGTCCATCTCTAGCTCAAGCATTGTAAACAAGGTAGAGTGTTGCCCTAACTTGAAAGTAGCCTTCATCAAACCCACCAACTCAGTGTATTAAGTATAGAGATCTTCATGCATCCAGAAATTTGTGGACAAAACTGAAAAGCCCTGAAAACTACCCAAAACTAAACCAGACGTTTTTAATCATATGAAGACTGGGGTCTGGACCTTTGAAAAACTATGAAATGTCAGACCTGAAACAGCACAGAGACAAGTCGACATCAATTTCACAGCTGAATGCTATGAACAAGTCAATATCAACTTACAAGCTGTTGAAACAAAACTTTATATCTTTGTTAAAAAAAACAAGGTCAGCAGCCTTACCCCTTGTGTCTGGCCGTAATCAAATGATGATAAAAGTAACTTTAAATCAGTTTTTGTCATTGTGGTTGTTGGGGATTTTCACCTTATTGCCCGAAATAAATTAAGGCTTCATAAAGTGCACACACTCACTCTTCAGCACAAAGATAGGCGATGTTGTGAGGTGCCAACAGCACCCTCCCTGCATTATCATTAGTGCTTTTAACAACTTGTTTGCCAGAGTTTTCTAGAATAACACCAAATGATTCGCTACAGTGAAGAACACAACAAACCTGGCAAAACGTAACATGAATAGAACTTAAATATGTTAGCTTGACTCTGCACATTTCTGTCCGAGTCAGTCAGAGAGAATTTTATCGGCAGTGATGGCTGTTGAACAATGAAATAAACAAGTCCCATGATCCCACACTACCCTACAGCATGGTCAAATTATATCATTTGTTTTCATTGTTTTGACAGAAGGACCTCCAGTGGCAGGGATTATATACTGTGCGTTTTAATATCATTTATCAGTAATGCTTTATCACACTTGTGGCAAAAGCTGACTGTCACAAAGGCATTCTGTCCTTTATAATTCTATTAACTTCAGAAGAATTAAGACATACTGCACCTGCTACATTGCATGAAATTTTTTTTAAAAAAAGGGTTACATCTTTGCACCTACAATAGGATTGAGGCCAATGTCAAATGAGGGAGAAACAGAGTGAGAGACAGTTTAAGATATGACCACCCAGGCAAAGAAACTGAATAACAGCAACTCTGAGGCGTGCCTGTGTGTGTCCTATTGACCCCTTACATGTGCATAGAAACACTCAGAGCAACAATTCGAACTCTCAACTGGTTCTAAACTTATCAATTATCATCCGGGGCCTGCAGCAAAGCGTTTCCCATGTGCAAGTCAACCTCTTCATTTCTCTCCGTTCCAAGAGAAAAGAAGAACAAATCTTTGTTAAACTGTAACATCCCATCCTTGTTTTGTGTGCAAGCGCCCCATCTTCCCACTCAGGTCAGAAACACAACAGTGAGAATCACAAGTCTCAAATCTTCCACATCAACTAAGCTCTAAATCCTCAGAAAGTGGAAAGAAAGAAAGCGTCCATTTTAATCATGTGCAAATGACAAAACACGCATTATCACAACGGGGTTTAACACACCTCTTTTTTCTTTTTTAATCCATGTTCTAGTTAATGTTTCCCAAAAATGGTCGCAAGATACATTAACATACGAAGAGTCAATGATCGGTAACGACAAACGCTTACATAACAAAGGATTTTGAAAAACTGTAAGCAGCAATAACTTCTCAGTTTGATTCTTGCAGTGTACAGCTGAGAAACTTATTTTTTTAGTCCTGAAAAATCTAACCTAAAGTAGTTTTTTTGGCAGATGCATATACTTGGATCCTTTACAACATGGTCAAAATAAATACAACATAATTATCTTCATTCTACTTATTGTAACAGATGGTAGGAGCTGAAACAAACTCATGTTCATCCATGAATTTTTATGAGTATACAAGATCATAATCCTCTTTTTTTTGTTTTTTGTTTTTTTAAAGAAAGTCTGTTTTCTTATGCACATAAAATCTCATACTGCAACAGACAGTGGAAACATTCAACATGTTCTGAAAATGCTCTGTACTCTCTATTGAGGCCAGGCTACAAGGCTAAAAGCTCATGACAAAAACAACAGCAGCTGTTTTTTGCAGCTGGACATATACTACCAAGGTAACACTTGTGCATTCCTGCTTTGCCAGAAATAAACTGGTGAACTGACATCTGCTGTGTAATGTATGGACAGTGTGCGTGTGCAGGGCTGCAGAGTGTTAACCTCTGATGCCTTATGGTTACTTGAACACAACCATCTGGGAAGGCTCCACTGAGAAACTTGGAAAAGGGCAGGCCCCCAAAAAAATCTCACAGGTGATTGGATAGACCTTCTGTTACTGTCTATCACAGACTGACTTTGACCAAACAGATCAATAGACCCTATTGCAAGCAGAGCCACTTGGTAATACTAACTGTTTTTGTTCCTTTTTCAATCAAGAAATCCTCTCCAGTTCTGACAGAACTGCATCTATGGCAGCAACTAACCTGTCCAGGACCACCAGCACTGTTTAAATTACTTCCATGGATGCTTCAAGTTGTCGGCAAACCTAAAATAAACCCTATAGCAGCCAGTAGACCCTCCTTAGGAGAAGCTGATTGGCATGCACTTTTCTTGATGCTAGCTTAAACACCTCACTTGGAGTCTGTCTAGACTGATTGCAGAGCGTAAAAGAAATGTTGATCAGGATGGTTTCAACCAGCTCCCAGAGTTGATTATTTCATCGCATTTGCAACCATCTTTTGAGACAGCGGGACTAACTTTTAAAACTACGCACAACAGTGCGACTGGCAATTATGTGATCCACAGGCCTATTTTCAAATCATCATAACATCATGTGAAACACAAGAAGGAAGCAAGAATGTATTGCAAATGGAGGTCCCAAGGCTCAAGCTTAAGGACCTCCCATCATATAGGGGCCGCTAAAAATAGGATCAGGGAAGATGTAAAAAAAAATTAGGGACGAGAGTTGGAAAAAAAAAACAGAGCTGTTATTGTCAAAATAAATAGTGATGAAAACAAAACTGACCGGACGTTTTGTGTATCAGGCACAGCTCTTACACCCGGGACACAAAGCTTGCGTCTACCTCTACAGCGCGACTGCATCACTGATCTGCTGCGTCTCTCTTGCTGCTGTTGTTCACACGTGCAGCGTCTGCTGGAGGCAGCCCTGCTGTCTTTCTACATAGTTTTCCTTTAAAAATTCCCCTTAATACGAAAGTTTTTCACGTCATTATGGATGATGCATTTAAATTATATTTAGTTAAGACAGAAACCGTGTGCCTTGCGAGAGAGAGAGAGAAAAAAATTTGCAGACATGCTGCCGATGCAGACACAGGATGTGTGTCCTGGCCGTTAGACTGATGTTAAAGGTACTGTTGTCCGCCTGCTAGCTAACCAGTCAGCATCTAACGTTTGCTTTTACAGTGACCTAATGATAAAGTCAACGGCTCAAATTGTATTACAAACGGAAGGTCCACCGCTTAATTACTTAGGCCTACTTAAGGTTACTTCCCATCATCCCATATAAGGCTGCAATATCTCTGTCATCTCTCCATTGCATTTTGTCTGGCAACATGTCACCTCTCCCCATGACAGATTCGTGTCAACTCCTCCAACTTAGACACATTGGTTAGTAAGCTAATAATCATTTATTTATTAATTTTTTCCTCATTACCATCATTGATATCACCATGTCGATAATGATGATGACGATCTCAGTCTGTGTCTCTGTCCACAGTTAACATGCAGCGGCTCTTAGCTGAGAGGCAGCATGCCTACTTTGTATATCAAACACATGGCTCATTTGCTTATACGTAACATTTACTGCAAATAAAAGAAGCCTACACACCCCTACAAGAGTAACCTCTAATTTACTGAATCGTAATAATTTTCATGTCAGCTAATTGTGAAGAAATCAGCAATATTTGTTGGCTATTTATTGATTCATTTCATTTATTTGCCCACAGAGTGAGTGAATATTAGCCTGCATGCAGAGGTCAGTTTTTTGCTGTATGCAGGGCAGGGGTGGATTTAGTGAGTTGGGGGTCCTCAGCAAACTCTGTCTTGCTTTCACCCTTTCTTTTTGATGGGAATATTTCAAAACGTTTTCTTTAGTAAAACTAATAGTGATTACACTGTAAAAGTCTTCTATTCAAGTATTTTTCCTTAAAGTGACGTAGTATTATCATCGAAATACACTTAAATTTATCTAACATGTGTCTGCCATTCTAAGGTCACTTTCTATGGCAAAAACGTATGCTTTCCCAGAGGAATGACTCACCAAATTGTCATGGCTTAGACGTTTTAAAGAAAGTAAGTCGATGCACGGTGTGTGCTGCACACAGTGCAGTCCAAAGTTTGCATAGAAAAACTAAATTTGTAACTTCAACCACACAGTTCAAGCACAAAAGGCTGATGACGCAGAAGGACGGTATCAAGCACAAGATATATAGAGGTCAAATTAATGTAAAAATATGAATATATTGCACTGCATGTCGATTTAAGTGGTGTGCCTTAGATTTTCCTGGTGTTCCTTGCGGAAAAAGTTAGTCTAGAGCCCTGGGAACGTGTAAAAAATAGCTTAGATTATGCCCAGTTTTTGTTCACACTCACTGGTATAACCAAATACTTTCAAACAAGAAAGTGAGAGCAGATTCGGTAAACACCAACCTTCTGTAGTAATGCCTTCGTTAAGTGCTACCAAGCAGAGTGAAGGAGAAATCAGCATGCTCATAGCCTACATTCAAGCTCAACAACAGAATATTGATCCGCAAGAAGCAGCTACAATCAAAAACAAGCCAGTTATCTCCCTTCATCGTCTCCACAATCTCTCATTCTCTTCCTCAATTTACCATCCAACAGTCATTCCTCTTTCATGTGCAGCTGTGCAATTCTCACCCAGCCAGACGCCATCTGACCCTAACCCTGCAAATCTACAGTAAGTGTCCAAAGAACACAGTCCTTGGTAGTCATACTGCTATCTTTGCAAACAGCACACAGAAAGACCAACATTCTCACGAAAGACCATCTTAACAGCAAGCAGGTGTTTGTGAAGGCTTCAACAGGTGACCCAAAAACAAGACAGTGTCATGATTTTTCATCCCTATTATACATCAAAAACAAACAATTGCTGTTTAGATTGGAAACCTAAAGCACCATGTTCTTAGGTTTAGCACACAGAAGCATGTTATGGAAATATTTAACAAGGTTTAAACTACAAACTGTATTCAAACTTAAGTGTTTTCCACAAAACTCTTAGCAGAAGGTAGATGTTGAGGAAATAATGATTCTTACCCAAAGTAACGACAGCAGGTATCTTACTGTCTGAGGCTTTGTTGAAGAGGTATTCTTGTCAACTACATCTACTGATATTTGTACCTAATTCATACAGTCGAGTTACACAGAACCACTTTTACTAGAATGTCTTGGACAGGCAACTGTGCGATTGCTGCCGTTGCTCTACTAACTCTTTCTTGTAGGGCGGGGACAGGAACTCTCAGTCAAGTAATGATTCCATATCATTCATTAGAGGATCCACAGACAGAGGGAGGGAAAGACCAAGACAGAAAGTGAATGAGTGAGAGGGAGAGGGTGGAAGAGATGTAGCAGAAAGGAACAAGAGTATGTGAAGTTCTGTACAGGTTCTGCACTGTGGCTGAGTGCTGTGGGTCTTGTTTATTTTCAGGGAACAGGGAAGATTCAGTCCCCCCACCGGCCTCACAATATACCTTCCAGACAGGTTAGGTTGAGACTTAGCTCGTGCTCTCAGGGTAAAGCATTAACTCACAGGGAGCAGGTTTAAATATTAACACAACTTCACATCATGTGTGACTGAGGGAGCATAGAGGCATCAGTAGTTATGTATAATGTAGGAAACTGTTCAGCACTCACAGTAGTAACTTTCTCATCAAAACTAAACCAACTACCGCTTACTGTGTTTTCCAGGAAACACAGGGCTTTGTGCAACAGAAAAGGAGAGAAAAAACACACACAAGGCAAAATAACATCCCTTAGTGGAAGTTTCCACTTTGTTAGCGCTTTTTATCTTCCTGGTCATCTGTTCCCAACACACACTCTGGGCAAAAAAAGTTTCCTGTTTTGCCTCCTTTTGTCACTGTGGCTGTCTTTGGGGGTCGGTCGTGAGCTAACTTTAGAACCTACTCTATATTAACATTTGCTGCACAAGCTAATGTCTCATAAATTGTCCAGAAAACAGGATTGGATTATGAATCCTGCAAATGCTATCCTGAGGTAGTGTTACCATCTATAATTCCACTATAAATGCAGAGAGGAAAGCAGAGAGGGAATTGCATCTCAACTGTGAAAACTCACCGACACAGTTAATGATTGGCTCATATTATACAAGATGTGTTTTGCAAAATGTCTGACTTGTGTAGAAGATATCAATAGGAATCCCTCTCTGATATGAATTTGTGAGCTACTGTAGAGGCTGACCTTCTCTGAACGGAAATGATACTAAACAGACGACTGCATAAATGTATATGCTTTTTGTGCAGTAGAATAAAAAACAAACTGACAAACATGTCATTGTTTGCAGCTGATAACCTAGGTCATTCACTAGCTTCTCACCCGCAAACAATGGGTGATGGCTGAATGTTTTGCCCCTGCCTCACTTACGTTTTGATATATGTCTGAGCACAAATTTGAAGGAAACTGTACCCTGTGTGCTACCTGCTGAAGGGAAAAATGCAAGCATTCCAGACAACTTTTACTTTGACACATTTATACTTACTAGAGTGAGAGCAACACATAGGAGATAATTATGCAGCACTTAAATTGTTGTGTTAGAGCTGCAGATAAGCTGGCAAAAAGCTTTGGATTTCTATTATCTCTACTAGAAATCCAAAGCAATCAGTCTGTGGTATTCCATCAAAATGAAGAGATACCTCATTGCAGACCAAAAGCTTGGAGAGAAGACAGTTGTTGTGACTAGAGAATGGATTTGCTCCGTTGCTGTGGCCTCAAGATTTCTTATTGAAATGCAATATTGCATCCCACAAAATGGGAGGCCAATGCACTCACTGGAAGCACTCATAATTGCCATTTTTTACCTAGGCATGCTTTCACTTATCTTTATAGGATTAAAAGTCAAATATCATGTTTTAACCCACAGGGTAGTCCTTTGGATAAAAAAACAACAGCATTTTACGCACAACGATTCACTAGCGGGGTATTCCTGTTCTTACACTGAGTCAAACTGCAGCTAGCAATACTCTTGACAAGACGATGCCCCAAACAACACTGTCATACAGGTCGACACTCAGCAACATTCCATCCATTTTCTGTCTTCTATATTTTAGCATGCAACGTAAAAGTTTCATATTGATGTCAAAGAATAATCATTTGATAATAAAGTCCGTCCTTTACCATCTGCTAAGAGTAACAAGCTAATAATATTTTTTAAGTGTTGGTACAAACAGTATTGAAATGATCAAAACAATACTAGGCCTACATGAAAAGTTCTCCAGTTGATAAAATGAAATTTATGGCTGTTTACCTGGTTCTGAAGACTCCGAGCTCTGCGCCGATAAAAACAAGAAATGTTGCGAAAGAGGCAAGGGAAGCGAGCTGCTGACCAGCCACTGAGTGAGTCTGGCCACTTTCCTGCCTACCCTGCTGATTTCCCTCCCCTCCTCTTTACTCCGTAAAGTCTGCAACACCCTGCTCCAATAACCCCTGACCCACAGGAAGTACACACAATGGACTGAAAATAACACACCACCTCCCCTGGCAACAACTGCCCACCCCAACCCCCATTGAAAACCAATTCTACACTACTGTACACCTACAAAACGCCAGCCCCAGATAGGTGGGCACAACCAAATATATCAGCCCTATTCAACAAGCTGTGCCCACATGCCAAGAAGTGCATCGCCCCAAAGGTAAATTCCCTCCTGCAAGAGGCAAAGGGGCCATCAATTATAGCTTATGATTGTGGACCTTTTGAGATATTTTTGAATTTAATGTTTCAAGAGGAGCCTGCAGTGGCTTTGCCTTGCAGATGTTCTCACACTACAGCAGGTTGTGGGGGAACACTGCATGGTGAGATAGGTGACTTCTCCACAGTCATACCTGAAAAGCATCTGTGGGTGAGCGTATGGGCCCATGTTTGTTTACATGTAAGTGTTTGGCTTATTTTTAAAATTAGACCCCATTCAAATTATATTTTGTCTTATGCAGCATATACTAAGAATAGATTGGGACTAAAACATAGATAAAAGGTACCTTGTTAATACTGTGCCACATACACGCAACATGTATGTGTGTATCGAACCCAGTCCATATCCACACAGTTAGGGAGCAGCAGCAGTCTAATCCAATCATCCCAATGAAAATTATTCCAAATTACATTTAGTGGCCAGTGAGAGGTTTCCTTAGACATGATCTAATTAGCCCTGCTTTTGCTAGAGTCCATCAACTAGGAAATGGCTTGAGATGCCACACACAAAGATAAGGAAACTGTCTCTGATATGCACTTTCCTGTGCATCTCATGGTGTTGCATTCAAAAAAGATGAGACAAGATTCAAGTACAATTCAGGTTCCTAGTTATTACGTCAATAGCCCTTTTACAGAGATAATGCAACAGAATATAAAACTAAACCAACCAACGCTAGCATAATGCAGTTCAGTGTGTAATTTGACATTTTTTCAGCTGCAGTTCGCCTTCTCTAAATGAGCTGCTTACTGTTACTAGCAGCTTTTGAAGCTCTTGCTTGTGGGTCGCACTCTACTTGCGTCGTCAAATCGTTACACCTCAACGATGACATGCCAGATTGTCTTTTTTTCCACAGACACTGATTTGCCACAGCTAATACCTCCCCTGCCAGCTTAGAGGTGGAAAACAATGACCCCTCCATTTCACCTTAGAAACCTCTATACAGAACAGTGAGGTGTAATAACAGTCCAATATTCCAACTTTAAAAAGGCTGCATAAAATAGGCAAATCAAATTATTCATTTAATAGGAGGAGATAATAGTAGGGCTGACACTTTTTATTCAAAATTGGGACATTTGTTCAAACACAGACTTAAAGGTTCATTTTCAAGCTGTCAACAAGCACACCAGACCATCTGAAGCAGTTTGCCTGGTTATCCAGTAGGGGGTGCTCTGAAAAATTATTATCAGCTTGACCTGTGGCATTCTCTATTGATCTTTTAATAAACTGAGATTATGTTAATGTAGTGTCTTTTTGTTTTGTTTTTTTGTTCTGAAAATGGAGGACAAAAGCAGGCAGAGCTGTGCAAACACAATATCAAAACATCTGAGAGGCAGCGTGTGGAAGCATTTCAGGCTCTTCACTGCGGAAAGCGAAATTCCAAACAAATAAAAGGCAGCTGTCCTACTCTGCAATGACAACAAATTGGTGGGCAGACCTACTAGCTTACTGGGTAACTTGACTTTATCTGAACGGATTACTGGCTGATTCATATTTGTTCAAATGTGATATTTGAAAAACTGACAGCCCTAACTCAAAGAATCGGGTTGCTGCTGCAAAATTATATTTTGATAAGGTCAGAAATACAACACTCTCATTCAATCTCACACTCACAATGTTTCATGTCCTCTTCAACAGCCTGAGCAGCTGAGCATGCTTAGGCTTGATTAGTTGAAGACACACCTCCTTTTTTAGCCAGTGGCCTGAAACTGGTACACACCCCCACTGTCTGTTTTCATTTTCAGATGATACTGCTTCACTTTTACTTGAAAGGGAACGTGTGTCGTGTGAACACATACCTTAGAGGCTTTGTGCTGCATGTATGGTCGTGTGATTCCCGCACAATGACTCACATGTTGTCAAGAATGTGAGGAATCTCTTGTACACATTCATTTTAGACGACAAATGCAGGCAGCAAAGATAAAAATGAAAAATATTTTTCCGACTCAATTGTTATGCAAACGGAACCCAAAACAATTTCAGCATTTTCACAATTTTTTTCTGTAAATCCCCAGTGGTGGGTTGGCTTCCGTGGGTGTGTGCTTGCATGGTTGGAGATTTGCTCAATTGTAAATGAACGTTGTTTATCAATGCCAAGTGTCAAATGGTATTCTTCCATTAGTACACTAACATGTAGTATACTGTGTTACTTTTGACAGAGTCGTACTGTATCAATTCTAGCACAGCCGTCGTGCACTTAACGGAAATGACAATTTCAACGTTTGGTAGCATCTTCTACTTCGTTACTTTAAATGACAAAATTATAAGAGCTTAATATGTTACTAAATGATATCTGACCACAATTGTTACCTTCCAGAATATGACAAAATAACTTATTTACTTATTTTAATGAGTATCACTCTGTGTGCAGCAATGGTTGCAATTACAGTATATGAGGTCATCTTTTCTTGATAAAATGCTAAATCTGATTGATATCCCATACAACTACAGTAAAAATATTTATTGTATACAAAGGTGTCATCTGTACAGGTTACAAAGAGAGAAAGCCAGATGTATGCTTTAGATTCTGTACCCTATACTAAATTTGCCTAACAGCTGAAAAAAATAGACACACTAGAGGCTCTTGGAATCACTATAGATTTACTGTGTGTGGTACTGAAGTATCAGTTCCATCAGTATATAATCCATTTAAAGAATCAAATGCTAAAAGAAGAGCAAGCAACCATAATTGCCATAACTAGGAAGCTGTAAAATTTGTACACGTCATTCAAACAAAAATGATTCACATGAACAGGACACAGCTCTAATGCCATATTTAGACCAAATCAGGTGTTGCCATGAAAATGTCATTTCTGCCATTATTTTAATGTGAGTAATCCATTTAGGCTGTGGTGGTGCAGAAAGCACTGGGTTTTTAAAAACTGCAGCAGCCCTGTGGCAGAAAGCTGACGCAGAGTCAACTTTGGAGAAACCCGACATCAAGCTGCAGTGGCCTGTCAGCTGACCGGCCAATCAGACCAAGCAGAGCAGTACAACGCTGCCTGAGGGAGTACAAAGATGTTAATTTGCGTTTTCAAATGGGCTGACACTCCCACACAGCTTTACAAACCTGCAGTAATCCCCATAACAATTAATTTGGTAAGGCCTGACAGAACAGCCGACAGTGGTAAAATGCACTTGTAGTTTGAAACTACATCTGAAGTACAGAAGACAGGGTGCTAAGCAGGGTTCAACATTAAGCTAACCCGCTTGCCCTAGGAAAGTAAACTCTGTGTTCAGGCAAGTAACACATGTAGTTGCCCGTTCAGGCAAGTGAAAAAGAAGTGCAAATATCAACTTAATACAACATAAACTGCCTCCAACCTCACGGAAGCAGAGCTTTCTACAGCTCATCTGCCTGTATTGTCATGATTTTTTTAATGGGAGATGGCTAGGGGAAAAAAGGGCTTACTGCAATTAATATGTGTTACGTCTGTTATGTCACTGACGTGCTGACTGACTGTACTGACTCTGATTGAGCTGTCTGTGCTTGGACTACTGTGTGAGTGCGACAAATCGCCATGTTCCTCAAGCCTCCCAAAATTGGCCAGGGGCAAGAAAAAAGTGGCACCTAACTAAGTTAAATTAGTTTCCAAAGGGTCCAGTTCCTTCTTTAAACAGTTTGAACTGGACGTGCTCTAGTTCTGACTAGGCTTTAAATTTGATTATGGCCGAATAAAATGCTCTGCATAAATAGTGCTGATGTCGAGGATTGTAAAAAACAAAAAAAACAAAAAAGTGTTTAAATAACTTGTCTCTTGACAGGAATAAAATCAGTCTGGGCTTGTTAAGGATTACTCAAGCACAAATCATAAACACATGAACATTTTTCAAAGTATCTTTAGGTCTCTTTCTCAATTTCTTGTATTTTTTATGTAGCTATTACTCCTTGCACATTGAAAATTAACTCAAAATTGGTTTGTGAAGGCACTAGATAGAGTAGAAAACAACAATAAGCTCAGAGCATTTGGAAATGGAGACTGTGCATCAACTATGTGCATTTTGCTTAAGCATTTAAAAATAAAGTCTTCTTTTTTAGCCAAGGGGACTTCTGTTACAATTAAACATGAAAATGTCCAACATGACATCTAGTAGTTTTTGGTCAGAAATCACCAGCTGCCTATGGAAGGAACAAGTATCTGACTGTCTTTATGTTTAACTGCTTCTCTAATAAAGAAACATACTGACAGAAACTCTGTGTGAGAGACCTCGATGACTATGGTTCCTTTATATAACCAATGGGAATCTTTGCTGAAAATGATTCCCAGACTCAATGTTCTTAATTACCCTTGTTCATACAGTGCCCTATTCAATCTGCATACTTCAAGGACGGTTTGTGAGTGCAGATGGCAGCTCACTCTCAGCCATGAGAAAAAGAAAGCTGTGCTAGATATAAAGACCAGCTCATCTGACTTCAGGGTATGTTACTCCCCAAGATACAAGTTTATCACATCCCTACAATATCGTTTCTGTTGCTTGGTCTTTCAGTTTAAATAATTTGCCAGATAAGCAGGAGGTCAAGTACTGCATGTTTTGCTCCTCTGCAACCTTGACAATTTTATGCACTGAGTTCTCCCTTTCGGTTAGCTTCTCTCTCTCTCTGCCTCCATCCTATCTGCCTTTGCTACTCCTGACCTAGCCAGTCTAAGCTCTCACACAGTCACATGCACTTGTCAAAGCTGCATCGTTAGAATTCAACACATTCCTTTTGCATGGCAGACTCATGCTGTTCCTTGACCGCTGACGAAAGGGGCTCAAACAATTCTCCTTTCAGTCCCTACTTGCCTGTGCACACAGTCAAACAGGGCAATCTAGAAAAATGTGTATGAAACAGTTCAGGGGGAAAAAAAAAACTATGACAGCAGAACATAGACTGGGGTATAAAAAGTTACACAATGTTGTTTTAATGTACATATTAAAACATTATGTAACTTTTTAACCCAAAAATAACAGCTGCAAAATCATTTTGTTGGTACTCTGACTTGTAATGGGGTACATGGAGTCTCTGTGTCAGTCTCTTGGTGTCACGTGCGTCACTTACTGCACTTTTAACTTTAGTGAGCAGGTAGGGTTACTGTGCATAATATTTACGGCATTCCTTCGAACACACCAACACCTATCAGTGATTTTGGTGTAGATGGATTATTTTCTACACAGAAATGCTTTCTAAGTCTGACTCTAATGTTTTCTGGCTGCTCTGCCTCAACTCTCTGAGAATAGCAGAGTTTCCTGAGGTAACCTGCGACTGTTTCTGTGACACCAATGGGAATTGATTAGATTTTATTGAGATCAATGCTGCTATTGATTCTGCTTGTCTTTCTGATTCTTAATCAAATTGTGATCAGTCTTCTGTGTGTAAAAATGTAGGTCTACAAAGGACCTCAGTATCGAGAGCTTGCTGTAGACAGTCTGCAGGCTGCACAGTACTTGCAGTCACATTCTACCTTTTTTCATTTCAGCATCACATGCCTGGGCATTGATAGGAGGAACTGATAAGCTACGATACCGACTGCAATTTGTTATCCTCTCTAAACTAGAACTTGTTCTCGATTCCCATCCCTAATAGCTGCTGGTTAGCTTTGTTAGCTGTGGAGCTTGCCAATCCCTCAGAACATCTTACACCGCTATCACAGGACAGTTGAACCACTGTGACAAGGAGGTTTTCATTGGGGAAAGCTTGTGGGAAGCAAGGTCTAGTGACTGAGCAAGAGACAAGAATTAGCAAGGCAGATGCCAAGGTGGTCTTCTTGTTGGACTAGAAAGTAAGATTAGCAGGTTTGCTTAGTTGTGTCTTCTGTTGTTGAAGTTTTTAGATGTTGGCTGTGTAAACAAAGTTGCTTACTTGCCTGTTTTTGATCTCAAGCTAAATCAGACCATTTTGACCCAGTTTTATCTGGTGAATATCATGACCAGGTGTTAGCAGCATATTGATCCAGAGTCAGGATACATTACTTTGGCTGCATGCTGCTCTTTTGAGTCTAGAGCAAAGCTTGAGCAAACAATGACTTCCACAGAGCGAAAATGACTAAGCATGCATTTAACTTGCAACATGCAACAAACATTATTACGACCCTGCCCACTTTTGTGTGGGATTAACAGATACAATAGAACTCAAAATACAAAATGCAGATACCTGGGATCTGTATATTTGTTGGTGATGTAACAAACTGCGGGGGCGCCAAATTGTACAAAATACCAATTTCCCCACAATGATGCTTTAAGTTTATAACACACGCCATGGCACATGCAAAAAGTTATTATTTCAGATGTCTCTGAGACTTAAATCACTTTCTTTTTTCAACACCACAGCAGAACAGCTAGTCCAACTTGCACTAATAAGCATGTTATTACATCAAGCACATATATTGAAAGAGCTATTATTCCTGAAACCAAACTGCTCCTTAAATTACAAATGTGTCTATCACACTGAACACCTGTAGCAAAACCTGTTGATCATAAAGGCTTGGATTGGAAATTCCCTTTTCCAACTTAATCATACGTTCCATAACCCTTTTTACAAATCCAACATTTTTAAATTTACATTTTCTCCAACAATTACAAATATGGCTGCTTGTTGTTTTGTATTCCTAACCAAGAAACCGAATCGGGTTCTGTAAAGTTATTCCAAATTAGAAGGTAGAGACAAGTAATACAAATTACCAACCTTGAGCTCTGCTTGGATTTTCAACGGTCAGTTATCCGATTACCATGGGCTTAAAGCTGAGACAAAGATGATCAAGGTATTCCACAGGTTTCTAAGACACCCCCGCAAAAAATTTAAAAAAAAAAAAAAAAAAAAAAGGGTGAAAAGAAGAGCACTGTGCCAGGGAAAGTTCAGAGAAATGCCAAGAAAGTAGGCAGACAAGGGGAGGAGGTCCTCTAGACTCTCAGCTCCCAATCAGGCTGGAAACGAATGTTCCCTGAGAGCAGGGGTCTCTGCTGCATCTGTGTGTGTGTGTGTGTGTGTGTGTGTGTGTGTGTGTGTGTGTGTGTGTGTGTGTGTGTGTTTAACCATGTTCCCCGGCTTGAGGCCAGGCCAAAGATATCAGGCTGTACCATAGTAACTCAAATGCAATCAGGGACAGTGGCCACAACAGAACCAGTGGTGAATGGCAAACAAACGTGTATCTTTGTCAGTTTCTTTCTTTCTGGGATTCCTACTCTAAAAACACACAAAGAAACTGCTCTAAAAAAAACTAAATGAGATATCTGGAAGCCTCAAAAAAAGAGAGTATCAGCAATTGATACAAAAAGGATCTATTTTATTGAGGGCCTGTCTGAGTCACAGAAACTTGGGAAATTACACAGGTCGGTAGCAATATTTCACATGTAGATGCCAGGCTGACACCCTAACACCCCCTGTCTAACTCAGCCTGTACTCAGGCTGTGACAAACATGCCCACATATTGGTGCACAGAGCAAGGCAAGAGGCAAAAACTACCATGACAGCAGTGGGCTATATTAAGGGGCTGCAGACACAGCGGCTAGGGTCAGATCACACAGCACCACATAACTAGAGTGCCAACTGCATATGTGTGTGTGTCTGTGTGTGCGAGTGTGGTAAATGGCAGGTGAACCTTTGGAATTAAATGTCGAAAGTTAGTCACACATATTTCCACCTTTAAACCTGCCCTGAAAATTGATCACTTTCATTATCCAACATTTTTAAGCACTTCACTTCCACAAAGGCTCAAACTGAGCAGAGGAATTCAACTGGAGTTCACAGGGAAAACTCTACAAAAACTAATCTGGAGAATCTGCAAACAGACAACACATGTACAGTCATCTGTACGACCTTTGAGAATCCTTTGGTACCCTCTTGCATCGGCCATTTCATTCTAAGGCTCACAACTGGTAGATCAGCAATTACACAATAGATTTTATTTCTTACTGATATGTCTGACATTTTGTAGAAATGACCGAAAAAGTGCACAGATTAACCCCACAAGGAGATTCAAATTTTGAAAGACCTTGCTCACAAGACATCCGATAGCTTAGCTTCTGATGCCAAACTAACTTGATTATTAATGTCACATTTGCTAGTATTTTTTTTTCCAGTCCATAACTTCTAACCCCCGAAGCAAGATTACATTATAGTCTCACATCAGGCTGTTACTTGTGGTGTCAAGTGTCAATGCTGAGTTATAATTCTTAACAATCTAACATCGCTTTACACACATTAATAAATGAGGCACCACCAACAACATTCAAAACACAACGGAATTATGAGCTATTGCTTTGAAAATGAATGACAGGTCTTTGATAACACAAGATAACACTATACATCATCAAAATCCATTTTCAGAGCTGAAGTGACTAGTATAACTTAAGTAGCCAGTCAACAGAATCTGCAGCTATTTTGACAAATAAATGGTTGCTTATGTTGTTTTTAAGCAAAAATTTAAAATGTTTACTGGTGAGAGTTCACATTTTGTTGAAAATGAGAATATTTAATCATATCTCCATTTTTATTTTGTTTTATTTATTTATTTTTTTGGAGCAGTTGGTGATAGAAAAAAGATAGCAAAAGAATGTTCCCTTGGACTCTGGAAATAGAGGTTGTTTTTTTATGTTCTAACATTTCACAGATTTAACATAAAAGGGACTAATTCAGAATATAATCTGACTAATAATTAAGAATTACCCTGGAACTTAATAAGCAATAAGTTTTCATTCATTATACTCAGCCTGCTTAATAGGTAACACTGCTTCATTAGACAGCCTATATTTTTTATCATGATTGGTTTAGTGACAGTGCTTGTTTTACAAACTACTCCATTTGTTTCAGTCAGAGAAGATGAATAGAGGCAGCATGGCTGAAAGAGGCCATTTAATAAAACCATGCAATATATCTAACGTCTTTTTAAAAGTTGAGGGAGAGGCTACTTTAAAGTACAAACAAATCAACCTCCAAACAAGGTTAGCTGAGCTAATTTCATCAAAAAGATTTTTTAAGTCATCTGTGACCATGTACGGTACATAGGAGACTCAGCTGATGAGGTAAAGGTGGTCTCTATATGCAGTGAGTTTAGAGGGCCTCCTGTTGGTGAGCAGCAGGCTTTCAGATTGAGCCAACTGCTCACGCAACTCCTTTCTGTTCATGACCTCTTGCTGAAGCCCATCAAGCACCATGCGTGGAGGTTTCTAGCTACAGTGATAATTAAGCTTAATAAGAAATTATTGCTTATGAGTTTTAAGAGAAAGCACGCGTCATGAAGGCTCTCAAAGTACAGACTTTTTCAGTAAGCCATTGATTTCAAGTGAATCAGTGTAGCATTTTATGTGTCAGCATGTGCAGCACCTACAAAAACACAGCATGGTATACAGCCTGCAAAATCAGGTTCACAATCAATTTTGCTTTCGTCATCCTTTTTTGAAGGGAGCAATTAGCTGTTGGAGCTGATGAGGTATGTTCCAGAAAGAGTTTATAAGAGAAATATAGACTACAGAAGCAGAATGAAATGAAAATATGAAGGCAGGAAGGGTAAATAGAGAAAAAGAGGGAGAGTATTGGACCCCTCCTCCTCTCCCTTCACTCGCCATCTGGTAGCCATCAGCGCCTCACACAGGAAGGGGCGGCCATGCCTTGCTGGGGCGCCAGGGAGCGGCTCCTCTTCTCTCCCAGTGCTGCAGAAACAACAATCAGCCAGTGCATTGCATTGCATTGCATTGCAGCGTAGTGCAATGCAGTCCGGCCCATCCTAGCCTAAGTCGGACAACCAGCACAGGACCAGGCGTTCACACCCCTGCAGACCAGCAAAGAGGAGCACAGAGCAACCACACATTCCTGCTGTTTGTTACTGCCAAGAAGCACTGAGAGCGGAAAGAAAGACAGGGAGAACAGAGAGCAGCTCTCACTGGAGGCTGCCTAATGGTGTTGCTTTGAGAAGCACTCCAGTCTTTCTCATCCCTGCTGCTTTCTCTCTCTTTTCAACAATAACAACAAAGTTATTGATTGCCATTGTGGTTTCCAGCCTGCCATCATTGCATGCACACTTATAGTACTACATCATTAATTCTGAGGAAGTTTTACCCTGATTTGCAAAAATTCAGGGAATGCACATTATCATATGTTTGTTTTCCCAAAAACAGACACGCCAATCTGATGGGAACAGGAACCCCTACAGCCATTCTGTCTGGTTATTGTAGACCATCTTTGGCCATATGTGTTTTGCCACAAGCCCTGTTTTATGTCCAGAAGAGACTACAGCTACACTCTAGAAATAGAAAGCAGCCTTATGACCCAAACTATTTTTGTGCCTTGTGTCATTAGCTTAACAGCTCAAACATGAGACACAATATAACTAGAATGTGAGACTTTTGTCTTTAATCTGAATATGGCACATGAGTGCACATAAGTTAAGTCCTGATCAACCACAAGAAATATATTTAAAAAAAAACAAAAAAAACACATGATGACAGTTCAATTAGCCTTGGCAAAATAGCTGGGAGGTTTCTGTCATCTGCACTTAATAATAGCTGCGTTTGAAACCATTCTACTTGGCACAGTGACAAATGTTTTTTTCAACTGAACAGAGTTATATTCCAACAGAAATCACAACTCACAATCTGTTCCAAAGTTTAAAACAGGAAAACCAAGTCTGCGTGAAAACCTGCTCTACAAGCACTCCATGAGCTGCTGGTGGACTTGGCATATATGACAGTAAATAGCTGCACCAGGCAGAAAAAAAGGACACCTGTTTACCGTTTGGGTCAGCTTTTACCCACCAATTCAACCCAACTATCTCAGAGCGCCTCTAAGGCAACACATTAGTTAAAAGAAGGAGGTAATGAGGGCTGGACAATAAAACAGTCTTGAGGGTTATCACAAAAAGAAAATAATAATAATAAAATAAAAAGAATAAAAACATAATAACAATGATAAGCTTGGGAAATTGATATTCGATGTGGATAGATCTAAAAGTCTATCAAACAGCAAAACAATTGCGATAACAGCCGTTCAGTTTGCAGTTTGGGGACATTAAAGTATATTATATACTACATATATTATAATTGCAATTATTCTAACAAATATTAAGTGTTAATTATAATTATTTATTTTGGGGGCCCTTTCATATCTTTGCATCAAATAAAGCCTGTCTTTATTCACAGTGCATCTCCAAGAGGCAAATTATGAATGAAACAGAGCAATGCTTTCACTTGCAAAAATATGCAGTATATTATTTATTATTGTTTTACATTATTTTTATATAAATGGATGTCTGACTTGATGCTGCAAAAGGAAGTCAATTAAAATTAGGTTATGGTAAACCAAGAAAATTATTATAAAAGACTATATTCTTTTTGGCCTTCATGCATTCATTATACCGCAGTTTGTGCTGATTTCTCTTCTAACGAGCACGCATTTTAGATGTCATATCACAGATTAGTTGTGGGTATTTTAAATTAATTGTGCAGCACTAACCACAAGAGCAGCTTTGGCCTTTCTTTCATACAACTTCTGAAGCAGGATACAGACTTGCAGAAATGTGACATCTTTGACCAATCTGCCCACAGTAATCTGCTGCCCCCTCTAAATCCACTATCAGTTTGTTTTACCCAGCCATACGGAGCTTATAATGCTGAAGTGCTTAAAGTGCTCTCCTCTGAAGCAAAGTAGTTGTTGTCAAACAAGGTAACATAACATTGATTAAGGGAAAGTGGTTTAGATAAATTAAAAGTGGTGAGGTGCAGATGAAGATGCTGTGTAAAATATCAGTGCCAACCGAGACGAAAAAATCAAAAGATCTTCTGAAAAGAATCCCAGCACCATGACATTACTTAATTAATAAACCACTTTTAATGAATCCTATAGTTTCCACAGGCGTCAGTAACCAAGGTATCCTTCAAGCTGGTAGCATTATCAAACTGTATATTCTAATAAATATCAGTGTTTACCGATATAGAAAAAAAACACAGTGTTCTTATTTTTTGTCCAGTCTAACATACAATATACAATAATATTATCAAACATTTTTATGGGGAACTGGGATGAAACTGCACATAGTGCAAACGCTACCCTGATGTAGATTTGATGGAACACTTTTTCCCCCTAAGGTTAGGGTAGGAATGCAAAATATTAAAACTAATAATATAATCACATCTTACTGAAAATTCATACCCTTTGGCATACACGTCTTAGTATTTCTGCCGACGTTTTGTCCTGCACAATCAACTTTCAGCTGAACATAAACTCACACACAACAACCTAAATTTGTTACCTTTGATTTAGTTCAGCTATTTCAAACATGGGGTAAAACTTTTGGTAGAGAAGCTTACAGAATGGTAGCCTACAAGTCCTTTTCAATTTCAAGTTAAGTTTTTAAGTGTTAATGGTTTGTTTATTGTTTAAACAAAAGTTTACAGCTGATTTTGTGCCTTTCAAACTGTCAGTATTGTTCTGATGTAGACATCCAGATCCTGTCAGATGCTGCTTAAAAATGCTGAAAAACAGCAAGGCAGAGATCTGGTGAGCACATTGTAACAAAGACAGCATGGAGAGAAAGATAACAGGTGCCAGATGTATAAAACCAAGTAGATTCGTGACTTGAAGACTCAAGTATGCATATGCCTTCTTTCCACAGAGACAGAATGAGATATCCAAGGGGGATCAATTTGGTTGATTTTACAGTAAACAGCCCCTTTGGGTGATTGCACTGACATGTGTAATTCATGTTTTTAAGACACTCAAAACTGTTGTCACATAAACCTTAGTTGAATAACCCACATAAAACTGTAAAAAAACAAATGGGTCTGATATTTGTTTCACTTTTCAAATTTAATCTCATTTATGTGGCGCTGCAAAAAAAAAGTGGTGAGAGGTTTACTATGCGTAACAAAAATGATGCACTGCCAACCTTTAGACGCCTTTGCTCCTTCTGTCATTTTGGTTTTTGTGGCTGCATTTGATTTGTGATGCAATGACATATTTGACACCAGTTTGTGTCAACGAAGATTTCAACAACAGAAAAAAAAACATACTCAGTGCCTGGGACAAAAGTGGGCTGGTTAGGATAACTATTATAGTAGCACAGATATTAATATTTAATGGTTATTTGTTTGTAATGGACATTGAATAATTAATGGCACATGCCATCCATTTTCAAGCTGTGGCAGATCATACAGCAGCAGTCTGCTCGCTCCAAATACAGGGCTGCGTTATTGTGGCAGTTAGGACACAGTCCAGTAATTTTTCTTTGTTGGCCTAAGCGGCTAATGCGGCACAAGTATGCCTCTGTTGCATCTTGCTCCAGTTGCTTGTTTGTTTCTTCAAGCATGGGGGGGAGGGTGTTTAACAGAAAGTGAGCGTTTGTTCTCTGTTCCACTTAATAAGCAGATTTAATGAATCCTCTTCTTAATCAAAGAGCTGTGCCCTTTTTTTTGGTTTGACCACAGCATCACATTTGTTTTGCATGCATTCTCTTTACTTTGTAAATGACAGTTGGTTCCAGTCAGTCGTGGACAGAAGCATTTTGTTACAGTCACAGTGGTGTGTGACACCCCACCACCACCACCACCAGCTGAGAGGACTCAAGACCAGCATGGAGTATGTCCTCAGTCTCCATTTACAGCCACCAGAGGAGGACCCTTAGGGTTCAATATTTTCCTTCTTCCTGTCTATCCAGCAGTCTTGTGTTCCAGCACTGAGGCCCTATTAAGGGTTAGTGTAAAGCAAAATCCTTATCAGTTTGCAATGGGCACATGCCATTTCATGGATTGTAATTCTCAATATGGGCAGTGGGGAGAAAGAACTGAGAAAATACCAAGACAAATTGGAGCTGTGCAACGTAATCAAAAATCTATTTCACTGTAATTTTACATATTTATCACAGTGTTGATGAACTGGCAGTATTTTTTAAGCCAGGGCTTTCTGACAACTATGTACTGCACTAAATTATCAAGTGAAAGATAAGAACCAAAGAACCAAATGCACATTTAAGTGCAACTTCAACTTCATGACTTCACTATTCATAGTCATCTGGCCTTGTGCACAAAGCTCACACTGTCAGGAGGTGGAGGTGGGAGGGTAGGAGATGTCTAAAAGGGCTTTCAGGGAGGATACGGTGAGCGGCGCACTCGCCACTGGGTACGGCACAGAGCTGCCGTCCCAAGTCACAGCCCTCAGAGACAAACACTGATACCAAATTCACACACAATGATTACATACAAGCACACAAACAAAATGGAAGTTGCCCATAGCCATCATATATATAAAAAAAAACCTGCCACATGCGTGGATCATCATGTTAAATGTTTATTGATCAAGTTTTACAGTGGAATTGCTTTAGGCAACAGTGTCTCTTTAGGCCCTGAAGGATCTTTTTCTGGCTTTAAAAACCAAATATGTAACTTCTGCCACAAAACGTCTCTCCCCCTGACCTTCGGCAGGGTGTATAGGGGCCTTTAAAAAACCAACACAGCAAATTTAAATTTACTAACTCTTGCAGGAATGTTCACAGACAAGGTAAAGTACTTAAATTTTATTCACGTAATGTTTAGTTACGACAGCCAATTTTTTTTCCTCTTTATTTGACTGGTGTTACATAAGAAGTTAGCAATGGGCGACAAAATGTAATGCACCGTTACCTTGAATTGAATTACATACTTTTCTGAGTTTGAAAATTGTTGGAAACATTTGGACAAATTTAAGTGCAAAACTACAACATATGTAGGTTTTGGCCAGAACAACATACCAGCTAATCATGTGACCACAAGAAAGGTTTGTTTTAATGAAATAAGTTGGTTTTCTAACATAATAAGAATGTTTGTTCTATTACAAATTAGGGATGTAAACTTACTGTTAATTTCATGATATCATTATAACAAAAGTGTCTCAATACTGTCATGGACATGTGATGGTATCAAACGACAGGTCTTCAAGGCAGAAAGTGTAGTTTTGTTTCAGTTTAAGGGGAGCAGAGCGGAGGTAACTGGAAACTACAGAAACCATCAACTACTGCAGCTCTTTTCTCATCAGACATCGAGGAGGGAATAACTAACAACCCAAGAGATCAGAAAAAGGAGGAATCCCAGACTTTTGAACAAGACAGAGGCAGGCTGCAGTGAAGGAGATCGCATGTACAAACCATTCTCTCAAACTTAAGTGTCAAGTTTAACTCAGATTTGTTACAGAAATAAGCCGGCCAGAGTTTAGTTTCAATTTCTCTTTGGTAGCAGCGCACAGTGAAGTCTGCTGAACTGTGGACACCTGTGTGAAAAACTCATCATCTCAGCTACAAAAACACTCAGTCAGCTCATGGAGGAGGAAGAAGAAAAAAAAGATGCTCATTGAGTTCATGGAATGGCCAGAAAGGGAGTAGGAACTACTTACTTGTAGGAAATGACAGTCAGTGTAGACCGTCAACGTTTGATTGAGGATAAAGACAAGAGCACAGGGATGAGATGGGTCATTTACAAATCATTCTTCAAACAATGTTCATTGTTCAATCATCTTCTTCGCCAAAGACAATTCATATGGCAATTATTTGTACATGCTTATAAAGCAAACAAAGCAATTTAAGTGAAAAATTATTACAAACAAATTGGATATTAATAAGCTGGATTTTTCCCAAGTTTTACTTTGTCTTTTGTTTAAAAAAAAATCGCAATAAATATTGTACCATAGACTTGTTACTGAGGTATTACTGTGAGTTTTTGATATTGTTACACCCCTATTACGCATTTCTGGTAAAAAGTAAACAATTTGGTATCAGGTGTTTAGGAGAAAATGTGACAATAACATGAACAAGATCTTGTTAAACGCGTCTTATAAAAAGAGACCAGTTTCTCAATGTAGTGATAAACTAAACTGAGATGTTTTAATAATGCTTCAAATTTTGATCATGGAAAGTGCAATCTCTTGTTGGTAGTACACGTACAATCAATCTGCTTAACTGTTAACCCCAATGCTGTATTTTTCAGCTTTTTTCTCACTGACACATAATCTCTTTTCCTATAATGAATGTAATGAACTGTCTCAAGCACATGCAATCTCCTGTCAGGGTGCTGGTAAAAATTGACTTTGCATCTTCATTCCTGCATCTTCCTCAGTCTCTCTAGCAACATATCGCAGAGGTCATGAAGACACCTGTCTCCATGCTGTTCCTTTGAGGGCGTTTTTTTTTTTTTAAAGTGAACCTCAACAGAAATTTATAGATTGAGATGTATTAGAAATGAAAGTGGAAAAGGAGAACCAGATGGGAAAATGCAGTGTCAATGAAATGGAAAACCGCATTGGATACCATTATGACAAACTGTGGCTGGGAAAAATCCTACAAAAGCAATTGTGGTTAGATATCTTCATGCAGCCCTTGATTGAGACATTACTGGCCAGGAAGTGTTGACTCTTCCTCAGTAAATTGTTACTGCAACAAGGAATTAATATCTTGCTACATATTACAAATAATGCACTGCTTTATTTATACAGAAGTTGACTGAGTTATAAATGAGACAAAAGAAAAGTGACCCATTTAATTTTTTTCATTGAACAGGAATGGAATGAGAAAAGAAGACAGTGAAACTGATCATCTTTTATGGCTGTTTGCATTCAATCCTATATTACAAGAAATAAAAATAACTCATTTTTTCCCATGCCATTTCATCAGTAACAATGCAGAAACGATTTCAGATCAGTACATTCTATTATGGCAAGCTTCTGGAATATGTAAAGGAGAAACAGCTTTGTCCTAATTAGTCGTGGGAAATATAATTAGCTAATTGATTCAGGTCTATATCTTGACATTTTAGTGCAAATTAACTGACTTTTCCCTATTCCATTATAAATGTGCGTAGCAGCTGCTGTCCACTAGCTGAAACTCAGCTATTGCAATGCAATTTTTTGATGAGTTGCAATTGGTTAATCAGGTAAAACAGGGCGTGTCTGGTGCTCGCTTTCATCATCAATCAAGCCCTGTGCCCCACCCTTTCTAAAAAAAACAATGGCTCACAATTCAGAAGACCGTGGCGAGAAGAGACGTGCCAAGTCACCCTAACATTAACGTTACTTTTTATTACACCCTCTCACACATCGCCTAGGAAACAGGACACACACACACACCACCATATATTAGCGAGATAAAAGCTAAATGCATGCTCAATCTGACTTCCCCCAAACCTAAACCACGTTGCTGTTGCTGCATCCGCCCCCACCCCCCACTCCCACCATAGCTGCATGGAGTCTCTGCTCTGCTCGACTGAGTGAGGAGGACCGGGAGCAAAGAACATTAACACCACAACAGCAACCCAACAAGGAAGTAACTGATCGACGGATTTCTGAAGACAGAGGCAAGCTGCAGTGAAGGAGATCGCATGTACCAACCGTTCTCTCACAGTCAGTACGTTTTCGCGACGTGAAACAAAAATCTATTTATTGTGTTAATATTGTGTCAGAATTTCACAAAGTCAAGCTAACACACCTAGATAACGTGTTTAGAAGTCAAATTATTCCTGCATGTATACACCTCAACCGGACCCGGACTCACCTATGCCATCAGCGCATGATTGAGAGTCCCTGTGGTGGTCTTTGACCCAGAACTCGAACAGCATAAATTTATAGGAGACAGCCAGTAAGAAAACAAGAATCCTGTAAGCACGGGGGGAAGCGTGCATCGAATTTGTACCATAAGTTAAGCATGAATATGAAGTGTATGGTGCTGTTAAGTTGTCCATGTTTTCACTGTTCGACAAGGATTTTGCTAGTTGCTTGGTAACTTGTTTGTAGCTCGCCAGGCTAACTGGAAGAAGGTCAAATAGCAACCAGCTGAACAGGGTATATCGCTGCAGCAGGGTCGCACAATAAACAGAACTCAGACATGTTAAAGAAATGGAGGAATAACCGGCTGGAGTTTGGTTTCACTTTCTCTTAAGTAGTAGCGCAATGCTGTTGGGATGGGGGGTCTGGTGGAGAGCAGCTGGCTGCTTGTTAAATGAACTGTGGTTATGTGTGAAAACAGCTAAACCTAACTACAACCACTATAATCAAACTGTGCCATCTCCCGGTCTACTGTCAGTCAAGCCCCACTTCCTAGCACTGCCCGAATTGATACATTTTTTCACGTTCTTGGTACACTTTTTGAATTTTAGGAAGGATGCACTTCAGCCAAAACTCTGGGGATTTAGTTACCCTTTAAGTAGTTCTCATACGGCAAATGCATCTCTTTGACAACGTCTTAAAATATTGAAAACACAAAAAAGACTAAAGATTTATCAAATAAAAAGGTGGCAGATTGCTCAAATCCTGAAACAAATTCCTTGATTCAGCCCTAAAACTTCTGTAAGCTTTAAACCACTTCTTTTTATTAGCAGCAGCATGTTTTCTACTTTAGAAAATAATCTACTTCTCTATTTATTTCAGACACCAACTCAAACAGCTGGTGGTGACTTCCCAAATAGGTAATGGTTGAACAATTTGTCATCTGCCAAAAAAAGGACAGTCAGCACTTCATGCATTACAAAGCCTCATGTGACCAAGAAGTACAATGACCTTTCACAGGGAGCAACCCACTTGTTTGGTTCAACAGTATTTTTAGATTTCATTTAATGCAGGACAGCCCACTGGAGGCGATTTTTTGAAATCCGAATGTGTATTTTTGTTGATTTTCTTCGGCTTATTAGGGTGCTAAAGGTAAAACAAATCAGTGTACACCATATGTCAAGTTTCAAGAGAACTTAACTCAACAATATTGACACAGGAAGCTGTAGCTGTCAAACAAGGAAAACAATTCTATTGAATTTAATCAAAAAGGGAAACATTTACTTATTGGCTTGTGATGGCAAATGTTTAGTTCTTTATGCTGCAAAAATTGTATTAAAAAAAAGTTTTAATAACAGACCACAATTTTTTTCACGCTAAAACAAAAACAAAGTGTGCTGATCGGCTGTGAAAGACTCAAAATCAGCTTTAGAAAACAATAACCACACCCCTCACCATGTCCAAAAAACAGTTTTGAAACTGGAGCAGCTAGTGGCCATACTCCCTTGAGAACAATTAAATCTTCCACCAGTCTGCTGTTTACTCTATTTAGAAAGAACAATTTTGGGCCATTATAGCATTACAACACTTAGTTTCGGGGATTATCCCAAGTGATGCAGAAGTGAGAATGTCCTGAAGTGGAAACATCAGGTTCTCAGAACCACAGACTTTACATCAGGGTGACCTCTGACAATATAAATAGTTTATCTTTGCTGAAAAACTGTAAATAAGATGCTGTCTCTGATCAGTGATATGAAGCTGAGAGTGATCACCTTGTGCAGAAGCACACCACCACAAAAAATGTTCACAATTAGGTAGTGACCTAGAATTGTTATGAAAGTTTAA
>JAQLOL010000019.1:3612196-3625364 GCA_029783665.1 Naso thynnoides
ACAACAACAACAACAACAACAACAACAAAAGTGTGAAAATCCCATCTTTGTGGCTAGTTTTTAGGTTCACTATAGAGCTGTACAATATATAGTTTTAGCATCATCATTGCAATGTGCACATGCGCAATAGTCATGTCATTGGACCTGCAATATTCTTTTTATATTCCTTTTTTTTAAAAATGCTGATACAAGGGAAAAACCTGCACAGTTCGAACTTTCCGTGACTAAGTAAAGTCTGTTTGATAGGTTAATAAAATTCACAGACACTAATCAGAATCTTCTAAACTAACACAGGACAGGGGTAGCTAACCACTGACAGTGTGAGCTTTCTGCGTCTCGTTGCTGAGGAGGATGCACCAGTTTACAGTTGTATATTTGTTGGTCCAATTACTCTTTAGCCTCTGAAAATGGGGAGATCATGTAGAAAAATGCCTTTAATTCCTAAATGGCTAAAAAGACTCAATCAAATTGAGTGTTAAACAGCTTGTGGAAAGGTCGCCGCAAATCGTTTGTCGTACTGATGCTCCGTGCCAGCTCCCATTGGGGTCTTGAGCATCCTCCTCACCAGCGAGAGACAGGAAGTTCCCACTGAAGCAGTTAGCTACCGCTGTCCCACATCTAACATCATGGTGATAATGCTTGTTTCCAAGCCATTGTGAGCAATACAGTTCTCAGGAGAGTGTTTCCTCAGTATTGTGCAGCACATCGCTTAAAAAAAACCAAACAAACAAACAAAACTTCTTTGGACCTGGGGTTACTGTGAACATTTGCATCCTCTCAAGTGACGGCCATTGGAATTCAAATATCAATAATGGAAATATCCTCTGATCCAAAAGGAAAGCACTGAAACCTGACAGCTAACATGTGCTCTTGAACTTATTTGCTTTTGCCTCAGCAGCACTGTATTGGGCTGTACACCATTTATCCAAGTTCACAACAAATAAACAGAGAAAACAGCTCATGACCCAGTGACAATCACTACCAGTGTGAAAAATGAATGGCTTGGAAGGAGACGAGTTGTCCTCACAACCTGTACGAGCTGAAAGTCTGTATGACTGATTAGTCAGTGAAGGCTGTTAACATTAGTAGTTTTACTAGCTCTGACAATGACTCTAGCACCACATTATGCAAATGTGACAACTTTAAAAACAACGGTTGGAAATGTGCTGGAACGGGGTCATCCTTGATACGTTACACACAGTTGTTATGTAAATGATTAAAACTATGGCATGATCATCTACCAGTAATGACACACACAGTACTGACAGTGACAGCATAAACCTTATTTCCCAGTATAATCAATGCATTATGATATTGGTCCAAGTAAGTCCTCATTCTGTAATATTGGAGCTCCATGAGGTGGCATAAATCAGTCATTATAGAGGCTGTTTCATAATAAAAAGGTCTCAGGTTTGACCCAAAACAACTGCATTGTGTGGAAGTGCCCTTGAGGAAAAACAACAGCCTCCTACCTGCTAACCCAATTGTCAAGTCACTGTTACTTAAAAGCTCTATGCTGCAAGTCAAACTGAGCTCTGGCAAGTCACACACAGTTTCAGCTTCAGAAAAACTTATTTGTTGAAGTTAAGACGAGGCGAGGCCTGTATGTCAGTCACTGCGTCCAGGCGTGCACATGAAAAGTGTTTAGGGAAAAGCTGGCACGTTTGGTCTAACAGGTCACTTTATTACAATGTAACAAACAGAATGTAGAGTGCACTTACGTAACGTCTCAACTTTTTTTCAGGAGGAGACTTTCTCAGCCAGCCTGAGCACACCACATCTCCCCCACTCATTTCTGCTCCTTTTCTTGCTCTCTGTCCCTGGAGTCTGAGCGGAGCTTTCAGTTTGGCTTCTTTTGTTTTTGGGAGTGTCTTCTTTTACCTGGACACAAAAAAACGTTGACACGAAGTCCACACGGCGAAAAGTTCAAACGTACCGTTGGTATTTGTAACAGCGATAATACGGTCACTCCTTCTTCCAAAGTCGACTCACCGACAAGGCAGCTCTTTGAAATGCACAGAGCAGATTTTCCACGAGTTGAGGTCGAATAAACGGATATATCCTGAGCTTTGAGTTAATAAAACCTCCGCGGCGCCGCCTTTTGCACAACAATAAGCGGTGACTTGTGTTTTGTTCAAATGGAAGGCTGTGGGGGCAAAAAAAATAGGCGCAAGCAACTGAAAGTCGCCAAGTTTTTGTTGTTATATGTAACGCTTGATGATAATTCCCGTCAAAGTGGAGCGATTCTCTTTTGGCGAGATCAGATGTAAATGTCCCACAGTGTACCGGTGCATAGTTGTCGTTTCTGCGCAAATTAAAACAATCTTCACCGTAAACACAGTGGTTCCACCGAGCTTCCCTACCAGTTTACTCCCATGGTTCCTTAATTATGATTGACAGGGTGGCTCCGTCTTTCCCTCAACTCACCCCCTTCTGGAAAAATGGCGGTGTTAAGCTATCAGGCGTAACGAACAACAGACGGACGTTTGGTGATTCTGCTTTCAAAATAAATGTTTGACTTGCCCACATCGTTAGTTTGAACGGCTATCGTACTAATGCATTCTAATTTATGGGTGACAAAATCTTCGTTCTGGTATATTTCTTAAATTTCCGACACAGGACACACTCCTCTAATTTATTCCCTCGGCGTATGGTTCGTCATAGGGAATTTGTTTTGAAAGTTCCCACCGGAAGTAAAACTTTTCGCTCCGTTTTCTTTAATAGAAGTTTAGAGGACGACATGGGGAGGCGTCGGCGTGCAGGGAAAACTGTAGAGCTCCATTCATGGGACATGTAGTTCAAAAAATTGTTTGTATTCCGTCCCACAAAACAACCAACGACTGCGGGGCGGTTAAGTAGATGTAACGTGATGTAATACAGCAATGTGCACCTCTGAGGGAAGACAAAACGTGGCCTCAGACAGTGGAAGAAAGAACAAAGAAACGACCCGCCTCAGTGTGAACATGTCCCAAGAAATCGTTGCACGTTTAAACTACACTATCCACAATGCGTGTTTATTCCCTAAAGAGAACTCGCCATAAAATCATGTTGGCCTGTAGAATAGTACGAAGAACAGACCACTTCTCAACCACTTCTTCTTCGGTGGTACCTACTATGTAGGAATAATTTCATTGTCCAATGCATAATATTTCTTTGCATGGAGAGAATGTTTAAAGTAGGTCATCACATTTTTAGGGTATTTAAAAAAATCAACTTGACATGGAAATAATTAACTTATCTTTGTCACCTTATGATTATTTTATTTGAACTATAACGTTATTCAGGGTTGCAAAAGTGGGCTGCCCAACAACAACACTGTGGTGAGGGGGAAAAAAGATTAGGCTATAGCCTATTTGACCATGAATAAGTATAGGTCTAATGAGTCCGGTTTGATCTGGTTTACCATATTTGATCAATATATTGGACTGAACAGGGCAAATGTACTGGTCTAATTCACAGGCACAGACATGTTTCCCATGGACTTAGAATGGTATCTGAGGAATCTTATTGGAATGCCATTGTAATGGTAAACACTTCCCCCAAAGGATGTTCCCTGTTAGTGGGTGATTAATGACTTTGCCATTGCACAGGCACATTACCTCTTCCAACAGCCTCTGTACTGATAAAGACACAGGGAGCAATTAGACACTGTAGACAAAATACATCAATTCCAGTTAATTAATTCCTTTTCATGATACCATATAAGTAGCACTGCAGCTCAAGTGTAACAACAGCAATCAGCTTTGCATGTTATGTTGATAATGTGGCACGGTTCACAAATTTGGTAGGTCTAAGAGGCTGTGCATGTTAGTGAAGGCGGGTCTCTAGTGATGCAAAACTAATTTGTACCCACACTGTGTGTATGCATGCCAAATGAGTAAGTGCACATGCAGTATACATTAACTGCAGCTACAGAAACCTAAAACACATTAATTTTATAAAATCTGATATTACATTTTAGAAAGATACACCATCATACCATTTCCAAAAGAGAGAAAAAAAGGAATGACTAGGCTGATTAATAATTGTGCATCATAGATTTTCTGAAAATGCCAATTGAAAGCTTTAGTGTTACTACAATGCACCTTATCAGTTGCTAGTTATGAATAAATGACTGGCACACTTGCAAAATCATCTGTGCTATGTCCGTGGTCACAGTATGTGATTACACGGAATCTCCAAGTTCCCTTTTCAGTCGTAGCTTTATTCATACTCACTTTCATTTGTGCAAAAACATTTTGCAATTGAAGCAAAAAACTGGTGGATACATATGCTTGTTCGATGAATTAGGCAACAATGTACAGTTCTGTATTTTTTTTAATCAACAAAGTCACTTACATACCAAAAATTTGTATATATTTTTTAGTGAAATTTTGTTTCAATAATGTACTGATTTAAACATTTCATCATTTTCTGTTTGAAGCATTTAACTGATTAAAAAAAAGTCATCATTTGCAGCTTGAATATGCATCTTGCCACGCTTAGCTCCAGCTACCTGGCACTGTTATTGTCAGGATCTTTATATTGCAGGAGAAAATATAAATTAATATAAATTATATACAGTGGACAATCTATTCAAGTCAGAATCTAGTACTAAAGAAGGCTTTAAGAGGTCAATAAATTCTCTGCAGTTGAGAGTTGGAATTATGGACATGTGACAGACACTGAGGTGTGCTTAATTTGAAATTTTAATCATTTCCACGAAAAGGGGGGGGGTGTGTGGGGGGGTTAGGAGCGATGTGCTGCATTGACTTTGCTCAACTGAGTATTTCATAGTCATCGTTGCTTATTTTTAAAAAATATTTATCATTAAGTGTTTATCTTTACATTTGTAGTTTGATCCACAATATATGTCCACCTCTGTGCCAACATACAACTTAAAATTACATCAATAACCTCATTAAGTTAAATAATACAACAATTATTGGTTTGATTTTACTGTAGGGAAAGCTGAAGTCGTTATAAATATAAACAGAGTACAGCTGAGGTGTATATCCTGACAAAATTCTTTTTAAAAATCTGCATGAAATATCAAAAGGCACATGAAATCAGCATGAACACAAAAGTCTCCCTGAATGATCAAATCAGAAGAATATAATAAAACATGCTGTCAAACAGTGAACTCCTGTCAAATATGTTAAACAAGCAGTTTGCAACTTGGTTCTCCATAGATCACACTACCTATTAGTAGGAGAACAGCCTTAAATATTTATATTAAAAATGCCTTTATCTTGGAAACTTCCCATATGTATTTTCCACATAGGGTCCAGAGTTTTCTATTCCAAGATTAATTCAAAATGATTTTTTAAGTCATATGTACATTTATTGCATGGAATATGAAACTTATAAAACACCAAAGCACATGTCAAAAAAGATTTTGATATCTTGAAAATCACACTCCACAGCCTGTGAGGAAAAGCGGCATGCAAATCAGAAAAGTAAACAAAGGCTGTGAGCAGTGTGTTCAGAGTTGTGACAAATCAAAAAAGTTTGTTTATTTTACAGCTGAATGCCTTCGTCTGTACTGTGCACTGCACATGCATATATTTGCATATGTTCATGTATGTATGTATGTTTTTATGAGGTATTATAAACATTGACGAGCCAAACATAACGAAGAAGTTCTAAACTTAACCAGTTCATATCATTCTTAATATACAAGTTAAAATGGATGAAGAGACGAAATGGTTATTTACCTTATTTCTATAATATTAAATGATTTTTTGCCATATTTCTTCTATTTAAAGGAGGGAGCAGATCTGCACTATTGAGTATTTTGGATCTCAACTTGTGAAATTTTGAAGGTTAATGAAAGATTATAACTCTGAGGATACAAAAATAATATTCTAAATAAATTAAAAGTTGTTAAATGATTATTCAATCAAAGCTGTAAGGTTATAACAAAATAAATTCCAAGATTGAAATCAGTGCAGACATTTGTTTGCGTGTGTGTGTATGTTCAGTTGATTTCAGTGCTCTTTTTTTTGTGGCTCCTGTAGAACAGTTAAAGACCCCCTTAATGCCAGTTCTTGAGGGTTTTTTTGCAGCATATTTTCTCTTTCAAAAGACCAGTCTACTGATGGTATTGAAACCCCCTCCCCCTCCTCCTCCTCCTCCACCAGATGGGCCGCAGCTCCCCGGTGGGTTATTGTCATCGGAACCGTTAGGCCTGAATGAGCAGGAGGATGAAGGGGCCTGCAGAGCCTGGGCCCGGGCATTGAGCTCCTGTTCCTATTGAAAGCATGGAATGAAAAATGTTTCCAAGTTAGATTATTCTTAAGTGTAAACTAAATCATATACTTAGCCTATATTACACAAAAGAGTTTTTTAAGCATTAGTTTAGGTTTATGCAACTGACAGTGCATCAGTGTTGTCTCTTAACATTATTACAGCACCCTCAAGAGGCGATTTACCTCAGTTATTTACACAATACAATGTCAGCTCAACACAGCACAGCACAGTTCAATGACTCGTGAAATTACACCTCACATCTTATGACAGGAGAGCTCAGATTTGGCTTAAGTTCAGTCCAAATAAATAAATAAATAAATAAATAAATAAATAAATAAATAAATAAATAAAAAAGTAAAAATCTGCAATACTTGGCAGGCTCTTAGTTATTTGTAAAGTATGGTGTTTTTTCTCTTTCCTCTTTCCACTTAACAGAATCTTGTACAGCCCTCGACTTTCCAAATAACCACACACTTAAAGGTGTTAGTCGTAATGATGTTATAAGCCAAATGCATGTAAAGCATAAAAATGAGCACAGCGTTTCATTCAAAATATCCTCTGAACCTCTTAGCAGATTAAATACTTGCTTTAATGCTAATCATTTCACACAACTTGCATAATTGGTATATTTTAATCGGACTAATTTTAACTGGTGACATTATGCCTTTACGTGGGATTAAGTATGTTCTTTATTTATCTCCCGCATACCTGTAAATACAGCTTGTTGTCTTTGATAATAGCATCCAGGAGTTCTTTCTGAAGAGGAGGATCAGCGCTCAATCTCATTCCGTTTGCCATCAGTCCCCCATTTATGCTCTGCCCCGGTAGCTCCTGTTTCCTGTACATAAGCACATATGCTGTATCCTTTGGGAAGCGATTAGTAATGTTTTGCACTGATTGGAGGGATGAGAATGTCACTCTGCTGTCGTTGAACAGCAGCCAATCCTTTGCTTCCTGGCCACTATTAGGCAGAGTGTCTCCTTGTTCAGGAGGAATTGAGAGAGCTGTGCAAGTGGAGAGGCTACACTCGGTCTGGCCATTTCCCAAATCCTCCTTGAGGGCAAAGTGATAGGCTGGATGCTGTGATCCATCTGCTCCATTAATGTTACGACCGTAAGAGTAATAGTGACCACTCTCGGACGAAATGCCAGAATGCATCACCACTGAGCTGAGGACATAGGGCACTGACTGGATTGACATCTCTCCTCCTCTACTAATCTGCTCTGCTCCATCTATCCTCTCCTTCTCCTTTTCCTCCTCATCTTTCTGAGATGGTTTGAGCTTCTTGGCCAGATTCTCACTGCTCTCAGGAGAATCCACTTGCAGAGGAGAAGAGGCAGAAGAAGAACATTGAGTCGGCATTGAGGGGGTATGTACAGGAAGTCTCATGAATGGCGGGATGGTGACGTTTTCCAGAATCTTCCTCCGTACATGGCTTTTGGCATCATATGAAAATCTCAGCAGTGTGAGGATTAAGTATTGAGGTGCTGACACTATTTTCATAGTCCTCTCGGCCCGCTGGAGGGAACTACACTTCTCACAAAAATAAGCATTCTCTTCGTCCAGGATCTCTGGAGCCAGGAAATAGTTCACCAGGTCAGGCACAGAGAGAGGAGGCTCATTTGTCACTGGTATAAAATGGACATTGCTGGCCAAGGATTTGGCCGACCCTGGATCAGGAATTTCACTGCCGCCATTGACAGATCCCTGACAGAGAACCTTGGGTTCCTCTGAGGGCCCCTCAGGTTGAGGGCTGTTCTGAGTGGTGGCAGAAGGACAGAAGGCCAAAGAGAGGTCTGTAAAACGCTCCTCCTTCTCAGAGATGCAGTTACACTGCATACAGCGAATACCTGTGATCAGATTCCCACCAAACATTGTTTCTATCAAAGTCCTGTCATTTCCAGGTTTGGTTTCACCTGGAGTCACAGATGACCCCTCTCTATCCTCTGGAAAAGTCTGACCGGCTGGGTCTTTGCTGCAGGTTTCAACAGAGGATGCATCCTTTGGCTTAGCTGATTCAAGGACCTGAATTGTTTTCTCCTCCTCATGTAACCTTGAGATCGGGAGACAGGGACATTAAACATTATGATAAAATGCAACTGTGCATTCACTTTAATTTTTGACACTGCTGTGACGGTGCACTTCAACAATTATTTCTAAACAAAAGGCCCGTAGTCACATCAGTTAGTACTTCTTAACATTTTTAACATTAACTTTTTGCAATTAATGAATCAAATCTGCATGGAGTTTAGCCATACCTGTCTAGCAGAAATCTGAGGTACTCAGAACAGTCCTGCTGAGAACCGACATTGAACCATGGAGGACGAGACGCTTCCAAGAAGTTTCTGGGAGCATATGCTGCCCTCTGCAGGAAACACACAGTACCACAAAAACGTGCAGTGGAATCAATTTTTGCTGTTGTAACTGATGATATTCTGACATATGACACAGTAAAAACACTAACCTGAGTGTGTGCAAGAAAAGCAAAGAGCAGCTGGAGCTTTTTCATTAGTGTGTTGGATCCATTTAGATGTAATGATAAAACATGTCGCCTGAAACTGAGAAAAAACAAAATTAACTTCACTCAGCATGCTCATACAAATATAAAAATGCAAAAATAGGGCATGTTTGCAGAGTGAGCACACACAACTCACTCTGTGGCCATGAAGAGGGTCTGGATTATGCTGTTCATGTAGCAGGTGTTCCCAAGGTTGACTAGGCCAGTCTTGCCAGTCTCAGATTTCCCAGTTTGCCTAAGAAGACCTGAGGCAAATGAGTTGGACTGGGATGTCCAGGCACTTTGATTCAACACCAGCTTGATCTTCTCTTCTCCAGGTTTTGGGAGATCCTGATATTGCAGATAGACTTGATTAGATACAGAACACACAGCTAAATTTTATCAAATCTCCCTTACTTTTGTGATATAAAACCTGACCGCCTGACGAAACTGGTTATCAAGATATTCGTTTAAATACTCACACATTTCCATGAGAATATTTATAGTCTTCCACTCTTTTACCTTAATGGCCTCTAGTATGTGGTCATAGAGGTCGGGGAAGCCGGAGTACTGGTACATCATGCAGTGTATGAGCTCAGTGAACTGCAGCAAGAAAGCTTTACTGGTGGAGAGACCATCTGTCCTCAAAGATTGGACTAGATGCACCACATGTGGAACAACCTGGGACAGTGAGGGATGAAGATTAGAAAAAAAAAATGTTGACATGGTGCTGAAAACATTGGAAGGGGCAGCTATTATTAATCATATGAACTTGCAGCACAGTCAGCCAGAAGGTAGCTGCACATCAGGAACACCACAGAGGGTTCAGTCTCATTTACTGGGTATTTTTTAGACTATTCGTGTTTTTAGATACTAACGAAATGGGTCGACTCAAGGGCCATTGCTCAGCTTTTAAGTGTTTTAACACATCATTTGTAGAGGAGTAGCGCTGAGCCTGGGGTTCTGGGAAAAGAAGTCTATGCAGCTTTGAAGTAATTTAAGCCAGAAGAGAAAAAAATGGAAAAACCTATAAAGCGGCCATATGAGAGGGAAATGGTGTGTGAGGAGTCTGGGGATCCCTTACCAAATGGAAGGCCTCAGGAGAGTGCTGGAAACTCAGCAGCATATGGGAGAGCACAGCTAGTGCCCCCTGCCGCACTATGGGGTACCACAGACGACTGAATACCTATGGGTTAAAAAATATATATATTTAAGTCATTAATAGATTTGGGTAACTGCTTTGCTAAATCCAGTGAGTCATCTTACCAGCTCTAGTCATATTGCTTACACCTGCAATCTATCTTAATTATTACTGCACTTTGTCCTCTGAGTCACTCTAAAAGATGCATGCAATATCTGTCTAGCTTCTTCCTAAGATCCATAAAACATCAAAATGAAGAGTTCTCTCTACAAACCAATTCAATTTTAAGCAGAGTGACGTCAATTAGAATGGTGAACTTCTGGACTGCAGCCAGTCCCTTAAGTAGAGCAATGACCCAGGTATCAACATGTTGAGCCAGAGGCCAAGAGAGCCAGTCAATCATCCTAATTAGAGAGAAGATGATTTTGTTGGTGTAATAACAAGCAAAAATGTAGTAACATTATGGTCACACAGAGATATTATTTGTATACAAAACAAATACCTTGAAATAATCATTACAAAAGTCATTCAACTTGGATGATAAGGTGTGGGAGCTTACCTGCAGAGTGCTTTAGTCATGCTTGCATCTTTGACATTATGGTCTGTGGTGAGACTCTTGATAAGCACTGTGATCATCTGCACGGGGATGTGCTGAACCAAACTGGCCAGAGCGATGGATGGGTCAAAGGAGGGGTCTGTGAAGCATAAAATCAAAGTAAAAATGATTCATACATATACAACCTTGCCTTTTATTTTTGTATCCATAGGTGGGGGCCACCAATGTACATTTCCAGTCCGAATTTACAACTGTGATACATAACACCCTAAAACTAAGGCCTCAAAAATTTGTCAGCCCTGTTATTTATTGAAGTGCTGTTTGGTTCCCTCATATTTTAATTGGTCCTGTTTTTTCTGTCAAGGCATGTTAAAACTGTTTTATTTGGGATGACTAAAAATCAGCTGCATCACAACTATCCTTTAATGGCTTCCAGTGATATTTTGCAAGTGTCATGTAGTGTCTGTGTATTATCTGTACGGATCAGTGTGGATCAGTTTATTTGACAGCATCTCTCCCAGCATGAACAAAACAGTGAAGTTCAACAACACATTTTATAAGTACAGCCTACATGAAAAATGTCAGTGAGGCAGAAGCTGAGTGACCTTTTAACCCAAAGAGACTGCTCGCATCATTCACTGGCACATGCTGTCAGTATGGCTATTCAACTGAAACTGCTGCAAACTGCTGTTTGTTTATTTTCTGCTGCTGCTTCACGGTTCAGTCAGTTGAAACACTGCACGGTAGGCTCAGAACATCTCTAAAATTTACCATCAAAAATAAATTAAGAAATAAAAAGCAGCTTTAACTTCAGCCGCAATATGCTTTTCAATATTTGCTCTTGGGAAAAATACACTTTGTGTATCGGTGGGTACTATTATCCAGTAGAAAAATAAAGGCATTTCTTGCTCAAGTATGAAATAAGATAAATTTTTTAGTCCTCTAAACTGCAATCCCATGCATTAGAGTTATTTTGGAAGGAAGGAACTTTCAAGTCTCACCTGTGGAAGAGATTATGGCAAAGACTTCCTGCAGCGAGGGAAGCAGTGTGGCAGGGTCAGCCTTCCAGATGTTTTGCAGGAGTGTGCTAACCTTAGTCACCTGACCTACATACTCTCTAAGCTCCCGCTCTTGGCTGGCAAAGCAGTGGAAGTAGCTGATGGTCCTCACCAGCTGCTGGCAGAACAAAACACCTGACTTATCCCTCGGGATGCACTGCACAAAGTCTGAAAGCAAAGTGTTCAGGCGGGCACAAAGAGCGGGCTCCGGACGTTCACACACCATCCTCAAAACCTCCACCTGGATCACGCTGAAGATCTCCAGCACTGAGGGGCAGCTGATGAGCAACCGCAGGCAGCAATGAATGTAGTCTATAATGACTGGGTCTTTTCGGTCCAGCTGGCCATAGCCCTGCTGAAGAAGATTGAGGGCAAAGTCTTTACTGAAGAATTGCTCAAACTCGGGTCGGTGATAACGAGCGTAGGCATCCAAAACCTGGAAGCCGATCTGCTTCTGGAAGGCATCTTCACCAAGCAAGATGAGGCGGGTGGTGAGAGTAAACAGCGACTGACACTGCTCCTCAGTCACCTCTTTCTCTGCTGCTTCCACTACTTTCTTCACAATGGCTTTCTTCACTGGAATAGAGTGATAGGAGCTGATGAGGCCCTCTAAAATCTTGTCCATGATGGGGATCTGCAGGAAATAATTACACTTGTTGAAAGAGTCACATAACTTCTGCACTCATACTTAATTGTAAATAAAATTTAAATTTTAATGCATGAATATTGTAATAAGTAAAAGCTGTGTTTTTCTTATTATGATGAATTAAAATGTCTCTTGTGAGTTAAGTCTATGAGTCTATAGAATCCATTTAACCTCATTCATCAGAATCCACACATTGTCCGTATTCATTGAGCGCACAGACCATCAGCATACAAAAGTCCACCACGTGTACTCAGCTTTAACATGCTGCAGCTGGAATGTAGAGTCCATATGTTTTACTCTGATGCAACTATTGGGGTAAAAAAGTTGCTTCACACCATTTGACAATGTATTATACAAACATATGTCATATTTACAGTTTTATTTGTTTGTTTTGGGGGGTTTTTTTGTTTTTTTTTGTTTTTTTTAAGTACAGCTTTACATTTCTTAGTGCTATATCACAGGTAACTGGACTTCAAGTTTTTGATGCCTGAGAATCTTCACCAACATAAGCGGTGCAGTACTGAACACAGTAGTGAGATGTTAAATTATAAAGCTTGGTACCACAATATAATGCAACAAATTGTGACATCTGCATTTAAATTAGGAACTAATTGTTGACCGACTTATTATTTGGATTTTTTTTTGACGCTTTCAATCAATTTTACTAAAAAATAGGAATAGCTGAAATTGCAGCCCACGGTCCAAATAGATTTGATTTGATTTAAAACAGGAAAAACTGGTTAAAGGAGAAAATCCTTACATTTGAGAAGCTGGAATCAACAAAATGTGAATACTTTTGTTTGAAAAAAAATACTTCAACGGTTGATTCTAGCTTGATTCTATTTTATTTTGTTGTAGACTATTTTTCAAACGATTAGTCATCTAATTAAACAACTTCTCAGTGGCAAATACCACGGAAAATTTAACCATCAAAAAGTTGATCATTACAGAGTTAGCATTTTTCGGTTGACTGAGCTCTTTTAAAATCACGTAACGTACAGCATTACAAAGACTCTATTTTCTTTTTTAATTCAAACAA
>JAQLOL010000019.1:3633039-3679128 GCA_029783665.1 Naso thynnoides
CGCCATAATCGAAGAATCGAGGCTCCCATAATCGAAATCGAATCGAATCGTAAAATACCCTCGATGGAACATCTCTATTTAAAGGTTTGCATTGTAAAGTGATGTGATATTTTGCACTTAACTGTCACTGTAAATCTTTTTTTTTTCTTCTACGCACTTAATCATCATATCCTCCTCACTGATAAATATTTATCAAAAGATTTATTGTATTAATATATTGTAAAAGCTGCAGTCGTCATCCCTTCAACACTGTTATGTTGATGTTGACCTATGTGGTGAAAAATATTGTGATATTTCATTTTATCCCTATCCTCCAGTCCTTTTTACAATACATAGATACTGTCCAACAGAACATCACCTGCGTTGATCTCTTACAAGTGATGGAAAAAGTACTTAAATTCTTTATTTACAGTATAAAAATACCAATAGAGCAAACCTGAAATACTCTGTTACATGTACAAGTCCTAGTGGTACATTGGTTCAAAACCTGGGAGGCAAATCAGAGGGTAGAAGAGAAGATGCAATTCTATATTTTTCATTCATGTATTTTTTTACTCATCTTTAATCTTTGCTATTGTGAGAAAATAAACAATGTGAGAGAATTGGAGGGAAAATTACTTGTCCATGGAAAAGCTAACAACTCATAGACATCATAAGTGTCAAGGGGCCATATCTTGACAAAAAAATTAATTTAGGAGGGTTACTAGATCTGTATTACTATTATTTTTTGTTTCTTTCCAGGTTCTCGTGTGCTCATCTTCAGTCAGATGACCAGGGTGCTGGACATCTTGGAGGACTACTGCATGTGGAGAAACTATGGCTACTGTCGCCTGGATGGTCAGACTCCACACGAGGAGAGACAGGTATGGTGCTTGCGTCTTGCTTTAGGAAATGTCTTGTGAGAAGCTTAAGCCTGATTTCCACAATTTACCCTCCCTCTTCGGTTCAGTGGTCGCACAGACCATCTCCTCCAACGTCCTCTCTCCCCTCTGCATTGCAATTCCTGATGTAAAAGTATCTTGTAGCCTATTGCATGTTTATCTGCTACAACAGCAATACAAGCCACTCAGCTGCACTCGCCATTTTTAATTGTAACAAAGAACACGCACAGAAAGTCAACACATGGCGACGCACAGTTATAAATGCTTTCAATGGCATAGGCTCCGCGTGCAGCCAAGGCAGAAGCATAAATAAGGCTTTTGAGCGATTGATTGTCATCTGTCTCAACTTATAAGATGAGTAAAGCCAAATACATTTCTTTTATCTTTTATGTGTTCTTGTGTGTTATCAGATCTCTATCAATGCATACAATGAGCCTAACAGCGCCAAGTTCATCTTCATGTTGAGCACCAGAGCTGGAGGATTGGGTATCAACTTGGCTACAGCAGATGTGGTCATCCTGTACGACTCAGACTGGAACCCTCAAGTCGACCTTCAAGCCATGGTTGGTGCTCTAAAAAGTGCAGAACTGCCAATTCCCTATTCAGAAGCAAGGAGTTAGTGGATCTGATATTTTCTTTTTCCTAAAAATGAGATAAGGGTGACTTTGTTTGTTTGTTATTTCCAGGACCGAGCTCACAGGATTGGTCAGCAGAAGCAGGTACGCGTCTTTCGTTTCATCACTGAAAACACAGTGGAGGAGAGGATCGTAGAGAGGGCCGAGATGAAACTGCGCCTGGACTCCATTGTTATCCAACAAGGTACCTCTTCTCTGCTGTCTTATTTGCAGCATTAATTCAGATGTTTGTGCGAAATGGATCTCATTAAAAGTGAAAGTTGAAATTTTTGCAGAAAATGTCAATAGGAGATCCGAGAAAGCCATTAAGTTGTCTTGTTTTCCTTTAACAGGAAGACTTGTGGATCCGAGTGCTAACAAGCTGGGCAAGGATGAAATGCTGTCCATCATCCGCCACGGTGCCACACACGTATTTGCTTCCAAAGAGAGCGAGATCACAGATGATGACATTGATGCAATCCTGGAGAGAGGTGAAAGAAAGGTGAGGCTTGATCAATCTGTGAACTCTCTTTTGTTTTATTTATTGATTTTTTAATCAAGGCTTAAATGTGCAATAAAATTATCCCTCTGGTCTTGTCATATTGTAGACAATGGAGATGAAGGAAAAGCTGTCTTCACTGGGTGAGAGCTCTCTGAGAAACTTCACCATGGACACAGAGAACAGCAGTGTGTACACATTTGAAGGGGAAGATTATAGAGAGAAGAAAAAGGTAAAAACACAGCATCAGTATTCAGTCCTTGCCTTATTTCAGCAACTTGAACCTTTTGAGTATTAACCTTGTTTCTCCTTTATTCAGGTCATTACCAACTGGATTGAGCCACCTAAAAGAGAGAGGAAGGCCAACTATGCTGTGGATGCCTACTTCAGAGAAGCTCTGCGTGTCAGTGAGCCCAAAGCACCCAAGGTAGGGACAGATCATTCTAAGGATATAAGGCCTTAATGCAACAGAATGTGTGACTGCAATGTTCTGATAGTGCTCAGCATGGTATCCAGCTTATGGCATAACATTTGTTTAACTCCATTTTCAAGGCTCCTCGTCCACCCAAGCAGCCAAATGTCCAGGACTTCCAGTTCTTCCCTCCACGTCTTTTTGAGCTTCTAGAAAAGGAAATTCTGTTCTACAGAAAGACCATAGGCTACAAGGTAAAAATGTGTGTTTAGAGATGAAAAATAAGTTGATTTTCTTTTTGAAATGTCTCTAATTCAGTCTGTGGCTGCGTCTCTGTAGGTGCCCCGCAATCCAGACATGCCAAATTCAGCCCAACTCCAGAAAGAAGAGCAGGCTAAGATTGATGAGGCTGAGGCTCTCACAGAGGAGGAACTGGAGGAGAAGGAAAACCTGCTGCAACAAGTACTGATTACTCTCCCCCATAAACAAATAGTTGGTGCAAGTCATGATTAAATGTTTTACATTTGGATCTTTTGTGCATATTTTGATCAATCCTCCCTTGCAGGGATTTACTATTTGGAACAAACGTGACTTCAACCAGTTCATCAAAGCCAACGAGAAGTGGGGGCGAGATGATATTGAGAACATTGCCAGGGAGGTTGAGGGAAAAACTCCAGAGGAAGTCATGGAATATTCTGGTAATGACACATTTATTTATTCTCTATTCCACAGGCAAAACCAAACTTTTGACTTACATACTTGAGTGAATTCATTTGTGGGCTTGTTTCTCCAGCTGTATTCTGGGAGCGCTGTAATGAGTTGCAGGATATCGAGAAGATCATGGCCCAGATAGAGAGAGGAGAGGCCAGGATCCAGAGAAGGATCAGCATTAAGAAAGCGCTGGACTCAAAGGTAGCTGACTATTTACCATTTTGCTATTTGTTTTTTATTGAAAAATATTTAATAAGCTTTATCTACTAAGTGTGATAAACACTTTAAATCTCGCTCCTTGCTCACATGTTCTGCCCCTGCTGATTACCTTCCATGTTACCAATGTCCTTGCCCAGATTGGTCGCTACAAGGCTCCTTTCCATCAGCTCCGCATATCCTATGGGACCAACAAAGGAAAGAACTACACAGAGGAGGAGGACCGCTTCCTTATCTGTATGCTTCACAAGCTAGGTTTCGACAAGGAGAGTGTGTATGACGAGCTGCGTCAGTGCATCCGCAACTCGCCTCAATTCCGCTTCGACTGGTTCCTCAAATCCAGGACTGCCATGGTATGTCATTGCTTTTTTTCTTTCTTCCTCCCTTTTTTGTCCATGATGTTTTGAAATTGAAATTGTGCTTGTGCTTGTGCGTGTGTGTGTAGGAGCTCCAGAGGCGATGTAACACCCTGATCACACTGATAGAGAGGGAGAACATGGAGCTGGAGGAGCGGGAGAAGGCGGAGAAAAAGAAACGGGGCCCAAAGACTGGTTCGGTAAGTTACCAGTTCATCTCATGTTACAAACCACTTTTTTAATCAATGCTATCTATAGTGTTTAAATTTAAAGTGATATGTATTTAGTACAAAACAAAACAGAAGAGCAAGACTGTTAGGCCTAAATTCAAATAAAATGCCAAACCAGAAAGGAAATATCTGACGAGTTTCTCATTGAAAACATTGATACTTTAGTATTTGATACTACATGCCATGGTCAAATTTTTTAAAACTACAAATCCAGCATTGCGATTTGCTAACCAGTCCTGCCTATGTCTGTAAGGTCCATCCTAACAATTTTCTCATCTTACCTAGGCCCAGAAACGGAAGTCTGAGGGCACAGCAGATGGTCGTGGACGCCGGAAAAAGCTGAAGTTGTAAAGCTGTTCACAACTTGAATCCACTGCACACGATGTCTGCAGCAGCCAGCTACGGTATCATTAGTCCTAGTGTCTGTGTTTATTTTACAGGCTGTGACAATGTACTGTGTAAAACCCTCTGATGGACAGATGTAGTGGTGTTAGGTTTTAGAAAGTGCTCCTTTACAAGCCTGCCTTGTTGTCACTTAGCTAAACACTGCAGCTGTGCTGGTTTAGATTATTGTTTAGTAGTACTTTTTTTAATAGTACTAAATATAAATAAGTGTATTTATGCCTGTTGGTTGTACCACATTCCATTGCTCGAAACAATATGTACCCTTTTTATTTTTAAAAAACATTTGTTCTTGATCTCAATATGTGAAGTAGAAAATGTCTTTTTGAACGTCACAAATAAACTTCCTTTTTTTTAAAAAATGTGTGATAAATGTCATACGTAAGACAGATTCAAAAAAGGACATTTATATTTGGCAGTTGACGTGCATAGACATCTAAAAGCTTGAAACTGACACAAAATGAATAAGCCAGAAGAGTCTAATTTGACACATTAAAATGTACTGTTATCTTTAGAATAGTTACAACCTTTGCGCTGCACTTGTTTTTTTTTTGTTTTGTTTTTTTTCAGGACTTGATCAACAAACCAGAAAAACGTGTAATTCATAATTTTTCAAGTTTCACCAGGGTGTAATAATACCTTTTGTCATAGTCCCACATTGTTATGTACACAGAGTTTTGCATCTGATTTTAGCCACATTGATCTACAAAAAATGTTAAAAAAAAAGGAAATTTCTGCATTCTCAAAACCTAATGACATTTACAATCCCTTTCAATGACATCATATTGATATTGTTTCTCAGCAGAGGGCAGGTATACTGGGGGCTTTATCAAGCACAACAATGAAATGTCAATACTAAAAATCATTTATCACATCGTCATTCATTAAGGTCATCTTCAACTAACATTCAATCCATTTTGCAATACTCTCCACAAAACAAAATAATGAACACACTGAATTACAGTAATAAAAAAACTTGTTAAGTAGTTATTTTTAAATGTTGAACATAGAAAATTGTTTTCTTCAATGAAATATAAGGACAATTGCCTCTTACTCCCAAAATATTGCATTCACTAAATTGGGATTTTCATGCATTTACAAACATTGGCTAAAGGGGGATATTTTACAACTTGGTAAGCAATGAAGCAGAATCATTTCAAGGGGCTTCTACATACATGCATCAATGATTCAAAATAGACTGCAAATAGAAGCAGAAACCTACCATATGTTACAGCAAGAACAAACCATTACCAGAGATCCATAAGCCTCCAAAAACTGTGGTTCATTCTCTGCATGTAGGCCCCAACACTGGCATAATGTGTTGTTCACAGGTTATGCTGGGCTCTATTCAGTGCTACAAGAGTTGGGCTTTGAAGGCACAATGGTGTGGGACTTAAATAGTCTTTTCAGTAGGGGACAGGTGTTCGGGGTGAATGGTGTCCACATCTAGACCTCAGAGCTGTCTGAGCTGCTCCACATATTCGCTGGACCTTGACTGTAGCCATTGTAGGCAGAAGAAGAAGAGGTGGTGTAAGGAGGGAACTGGGTCTTCTTTTCCCTCTTTTTGCGCCTTATCAGCAGAATCACAATGGTTGCAATGAGGCAGACGAGGAGGATCAGACCTGCAAGGCCCACCAACATTGGCAGGGTGGAGGTGTCAGCTGGCTCTCTGCCAGAGCTCTCTAGCAGGGGGCGCTCCAGGAGGGGGTCACGGTTAGGGGACCAGGGCTGACGCTGGCTGACTACCATACGGTCTGCTCGGTCCAGAGCGATGTGCTGGATGTTGGTGCCCCGGTTGTTTTCAACACCAATGTCCTGGGTCAGAGCAGGGTCAGACAAAGCACGGATGGAACGGCGGTGACGGTGGTTGGCCACGTTTGAGGTCTCTGGCTTCTCCACCGTGGACATGCTGTGATGCAGGTACTCCACACTGCGCTTGCCAATGTTGCGGTTGGCATTTTCTCGTGAGCGGACTGTGTAAATGGTGTGGATGAACCATTCTCGACCGGCAGCCACCTGCAGGAGAATCATGTTTAGAGTCCATTCATCATTTTTATGTGTTTGATCATTACATGGAAATAGTGTATTTTGAGACTCATTTAGACCTGGAAGAGTGGAGATGAGGAGAGAGTGAAGCCATCTGATCCTGGCTGTCTGACCAAAGGCAAACCGTCAGGCACATCTTGAGCCAAAATGGCCTTAAAGGCAACATCACCAAATGCTATAGCTTGGGTCTCTGGCTGAGCTTTGTCCTGCAGAAGAACACATACAGATATCAGTAATTACATCCTCTCATTTGACTTCTACAAAACTACTAAAATAGCCCTCATGGACTAATTGTGTCTTACGAGAATCTTGAATCTGTAAAGCAGAGAGGGAGCATCTGCCAGGCACCCATACTCCTTGTTAGTTGGGTTGTATTTGGGAACATAGCCATCTGCACCAGTGCAAAGGAAGACCTTCTCAATGCTGCAGGAAAAGGAGTCACCAAGGTTCTGGACCGGATCCACCATCACACGACCGTAGATTGTCGACCCTAAAGCAAAGGACAGATGAAATGATACGTAGAACTCATTCATGGGATTCTCAGAGGACTAACAGTCCTCAGCTGTGATGTTTTCTCAAATCCAGTAGGTGGCAGTGTTGTGGTACCTTCTGAAAAAGCAGCATCAGTCCCTTCTCCAAAGCCCATAGAGCCATCAGACAACCACAACTCCTTCTTGGACAACAGGAGCATCTGAGTGTTGAGGCTAAACTCTGCTGCAACCGGGTCGCTTACCTGGAGCACAGAATGAGGATTACCGTACACAGAACAGATTCTGAATGTTAATTAAAGTGTTACATACATACATACAAACTTGCTTGAGGATGACATGTTTCATGGAAAAGAATCTTCCAAAACTGGTTATTTTTTCTCAGTGATCGCTAGATGGCGTTTTTGCTCTGGACCTGACTACTGTGAATCCTAAACTAAATAGTGTCAGTTGATCATTTGTCCACGCTAACCTGCTGGAAGCGAATGTCCATATCAAATGTAAGTGGCTCTCTTGGGTGGCAGACAGGAGGGATGCTGAACTCGCCATTGGGTGATGCAATGCAGGGGATCATCTTCACTGTGTAGGTACCAGAGTAGTCTCTTATCTAGAGGTTACACAGAAACATGCAGGCAATGTCAAGGCTGTCTGAGAAGTTTATGGTTTTGCCATAGCTAACAAGTATTGATTGTGTACTCACAGCAAAGTCAGAGACAAAGCTCCACTGCTGCATGGGCTGGTTGTAAGTAGGCTCCGTCCTGACCAAGGAGAGAGTGAATGTAAGCCCAGGGTGGTCAGCACACATCACCATTGATGACACGCTGGTTCCTGAAAAACAAACATGTATACAGTTGTAAATCCCTAAAGCTACATTTTGTCCCAACAGGAAGTTGCACTACTGTCTTCTTTTATTTTTTAAAGCGATTGTCCACATTGCAAACTATTTTTGCTGCAGGGTCATTTTGACATTTGCTAAAATGATCTCTGGCACTTGCACACAGGAAGGACTTCTAATGTGGAACTCCAGAAATGGATAAAGATAGGAAATGGGGCACAGAGTAATCCAATAGAAGGTCACTGTATAGAATGACCACATTTGATAAGTTTAGGGGATGTGTACATATGTGTGTGTTTGTGTGTGGACACTCTTTTCTCACCTGGATGAGACATCACAAACTGTCCCCTGAAGCGAGCCTCTGTTTTGAAGTTGACCACGAGACGTCCCTCCTCATTTATACGCATACTGGTTGGATACATTGCTCCTATGAGGACAGAAAACAAAGTTTAATTGTATGTCACCAATGGGCTTCATTGTTTTCCCTTCTGTAGGCACCAGCAGGGAGCAGCAAATACCTTGTAGCTCAGACTCAGGTGGGCTGCCAATACCGTCCTGCCACAGAATAGCTGTGTCATACACAAAGGTGAGTTTGAGTTCTGACTGCAGGTCAAAGTGCTGCCAGCCTCCAACAGCTACTGGAGAGTGGAAGACGTAGGAAACAAACAGAGGAACACGCAGGGTGACGTAAGACTGGACCAGGTTCAGCACCTAAATGAGAAATAAATTAGATATTGTCAAAATAAAGTATAAAGAAATTCTTTATGAGAAGCACAGTGAAATTCTAACATTGTCACACATTTTCAGGTACTTTCTGTAACGTTAAGAATATGGACAAAATGTAAACAAACACAATATCTCTAGATAAGGCTTTTGGGGAAACATTTGTGGGATTTATGTAACCTATGTGGCCAATGTCGACAAAGGACAAAAAAACATAGTCCTTCAAGAACATTTGATCCTCTGTAGTTTTTATTTTTTTGTGTGTCTCACCTGTCCATCTGTGCCTATGGAGCCCCCACAGTCATTCAGCAGCTCTGACATGTCGTAGTAGCTGGTGAACTCCCACAGGCAGGCTTCTAAGTTGAGGTTCCTGTAGAAGCGCAGAGAGTTGGCTGAACGCATGGTCGTGCTGTACTGGTAGGGTGAAGTCTCGCCAATGATTTCAGGATTCTTTGTTGCATCTGTGATGAAGCCATAGCCAGTTTGGATCTCATTGAAGTCCAACAAGTTGGAGCAGCGATGGTTGCCCACACGTGTGCCGTCTGGGCTCAGAGTGAGCTCAAAGTTGGACAGAGGTCTTGTAGAGATAACCGGCAACATGCCTGTTGAAAGTGAAAAGCTTGTTTAATTTCAATGTGTTCATTAAGATTGCTAAATACTATATATTTATATATATATATATATAGCAATGCTTGCAACAAATATTCACTGCTCACCATCCATGTGAGGCATGTTGACAGTCAGCTTGATGAGGTTGGGAAAGTCTGGATCATCTGGGCCTGTGTACCGTATCTTAGCAGAGAAAGGTTCAGCTCCAACAGTGCCTTGGATACGAGGCTGACACATACCTACGAAGAATTAAAAGTCAGTTAAACAAATACACTCAATACTTAGCATAAATTTGCTGCTGCCCCAAATTTCCAGTCAAGCCATTGCTCACCTTCCTCCTTGCTGACCACAACAATGGGGCTTGACAGCTCCAGGCCGGCGTCGCCATTGGCATTGAAGGCTCTTGCTGCACACTGAATCCTTGAGCCAGCCTGGAAGTAGATTGAATCCAAAGTGATGGACTTGGTGTTGGTGAAGAAAGTATTAGTGTCCACCTCCCTCATAGGGCTGGTCACTCCATCTGATCCAGTAGGAGCGCTGACCAGCCAGCGATATTGAGTAAGGGTGTCATTGATGTTCTCAGCAGAGCAGATGGAACCAGTTTTGTCAAAGTCATGGTACTTGGGGTTGCAAGCCTACAAGAGATGACAGATAGCACCTAAATTTAAAAAAAGAATCCAGTGGTGTGCATATGTCCCAAAAACAGTAAAGAATTACACTCACCGTAACACACACAACAGGGTATCCATTAGGTGGATGGGGCTTGTCTTTGGTTTTTGCTGTGTCATCATACATGAGCAGGGAAACCACCTGGGGCACAGCAGGGAAGGTGACATCTGCCACACTGTCCATCTCCTCAATGTACACAATGGCCTTATTCATCTAGCAAGAAGAGAAAAGAAAATATAAGCTGGATATCAACTATAAAAACTTAGACCTCTTATAACCTTCACTCATATCCTCTACCAATGATAGCTACATTTTAGGTCCAGTCCTTAGATAAAAGAAGACCTTATTAGATTCTGATGCAGAAACTACAGCCATGTAGCCATTTACAAAGCATTATTGCACATATAACTCCTAAACTTTTGTTGGTGAGGTGAACCAGTGCCTCGGTTAAAGGTGAAACTTTATACGTAAACTTATTCTTTTAGCTATTCCTCCATTGCAGATTTTATTCTATCTTCTTTTTTTCATGGCACCGAACATACATTATCTGAAAATGTCACGTGAATGGTAAATGTCTGATGTAGAGTATATATGTAGAATGTCCCAGTTCTGTTTATAGGTTTGTCTAATGTTTGGCTCTACTGGGACATTCCCCTCAGCATCTCATTCCAGAGGGAAAAGCTTTTTATAATACTCTGTGGTTCAGGCCTGCTGACAGCAATGCCAGCTGCTGCCTGGCTATTTTAACACAGGCTGACCTGACAGGGCGCATGCTCACGTTCGTAAATATGCTGCACTGTATGTGTGCACATATAGGACTTGCCCCTGGTTTATATTTTGTTTGTATGTATGTGCTGTGTAACCTTTGAGTCACCTGTATTTCGGCCACCATGTTGTCATCAGGCTTCAAGTGTACAGTGAAGGCCTCTCTCATCTCTCGTTGGCCGTCATACAGAATCTCAACCTCAACAAAGTGTTCCGTCTCTGACTCCTTGAACTCAACATCTTAGACACAGAGACAGTGAAGTGAGCAATGATCAAAAACATACAAATCATAGGAAATGTGCAGTCGCTTAACCAGGTTCTTACCCTCGGACAGTGGGTTGTAATCATCTCCAGAGGTTGCCGAGCCGTCCTTGGTGTGCACTCTCACCACTGAGACCTTCGAGGTGTCTCCAATGCGCAGGATGGGAATCTTCACTATAGCCATGTTGCCTTTGACCTGAGGTTCACGTACACTGTACTTGATCTCAGAGAAACGGATGATTGGCTCTAGAGCAGGAAGAAATTTTAATATAGAGACAATTTTTTCAAAATTAGAGTAGTTTACAACGGGAAGAAAGAATTTTATTTTCAAATTCTGTATAGTTTCTATAATGTATAGTTGTGAAATTTATTTTTAAGTATTTGCAGCACTTCCTGCTTCATATTTGTAGCCTGCTTGGTACAAAACAGTCAGGGGAAGCAGTTAGGAGTAAAGTGCTGTGCTCAAGAGCACCTCAAAAGTCATTCTGAGAATTCAGTTTATTTTTCCCCTATATTTTTATTATTCCCATTGGTGTGTATCAACGTGCTTATAATATTCTTTAAGTTATTTAGAATATTTTGCCTTTTTGTTTCAATATTCCTAATATTCCTTAGTCCATGTTTTTTTTTTTTGTATTTGGGAAAGTACGTACTGTCTTTTTCATCTGTGACTGAGACCAGCGCCTCCTTCTGCTCCCCAATAGAAGCTCCATATGGAGACTTGCTCTTTGGAGTTCCTAGGACAAGGCGGAACTCCTCATCCTCCTCATGGATGGAGTCATCCATCAGGCTAACCACACATGGCTTCTCAGTTTCACCTGGAGAAAAATAGTTAACATACTCAGATAGCACTAAAGGATATAGAGGTACAGAGAAATTTGGCGGTGTGGGAGGTCTCACCTGGTAGGAAAGTGATGATTGATGCATCAGTGTTGGGTCTTTCACTGTAGTCCATCATGACCTGGGCAGAGCCTTGGCGAGTGTAACAGCGCACTGTGGACCTGAGGTTAATGTCTCCACTGCGGTACACTATGGCTGTGACCTCCCCGTCAGACTCATCCACTTTGTAGCTTCCTTCCTTAAACTGAACCTTTGGCACTGCAAAGAAAATAATTCACAAGTTACAGGAGAATCTCACTGGGTTAGAGTGGAGCTACTGACTACAAGTTGCTTTAGATATTATATTTCAATCCTTTCCCCCATTTTGGCATTTATATGTAGAATGTAAACAATTTGTTGTTTCCAAAAAGTTAGGATGTTGTTTAAACATAAATAAACGTTCCACAGGTAAACAGGTTCTTTGGAAAACAGGTGAAAGTATCATGATTGTGTAAAAAAGGGGCTTCCCCAAAAGGCACGCAGTTCTTTGTTTGTTTGTTTTGCCAATGATTGCTTTGTTTTTATAAACATCCCACCAATTTTTGAAACAGGTGTTGTAATGTAATTTAAATGTATGTGTTGATACTCACAGTCAGTGACAGTGTCATTAATGGTGATGGTGGTTTTGCTTGGTTCTCCTAGCACAGCATTCATTGGCATTCGTAGCACAAGGTCAAAGGTCTCAGGTCCCTCCAGCTCTGGCTGACCCAGATCATCCAGGATGGTAACTCTGAAGGTCTGCATTGTCACTCCAGGAGCAAAGTCAAGGTTGCGACTAATGCCGACATAGTCTATTCCAGCTGCCAGATAGAGAGGACACTGTGAACAAAAGTGTCATGCAAATCATGAATAAATGATACTGATTATGTCAAGCAGTTGATTTTACCTTCTGCTGAGACAGGATCACTCTTCCTGGAGCGGACGGTGACAGTAGCCATCTTGGACAGGTCAGTCCCTGTCCTCCAGACCTTCACTTCAACATAGCCTGAACTTTCATCTACGACATACTCAGGTTCTCCAAAATACAACGAAGGCTCTGTGGGATGGGAATAAAAATATTTAAAAATGAATTAAACATGCTGAATTGATGGCCAAAACAGACAGACCTACATAAGCTTTAAATCAAGTCTGGACATTTGGATGTTTGTGGTTAATTTTATGAATCTATTCAGACATTGTATTTTGCTGATTTGTAATCAGGTTCAGGGACAAATTGGCATGAATAGCTGAGCAAGCTCCTTCATCTTTGACTCAGCACAGGAAGAGAGCTGTCATCCCTCTTATCCTGTTCTCCTTGAACCTTCCTTTTCCACTCATCTAAATCCAGACAGCGTCGTCTGAACTCAAGGCCAAAAGACTGAGGATATACCTGAAGAATAGGGTGTGTGCTTGTGTGTGCACAAATGAAGGGATGTTCGCAGTGTCTGATGATAGAGCTGCTGATAAGCAGTATGGTGAGGGTTTGGCAGAGACAGAGAGGCAACCATCCACTTTGCAGAGTCGAGGGCAAGAATTCAGACCTCTGGAGAACATTGTCAAGATATCTCTCCTCACTTCTGCATAAAGCGTGTTTCATCACATTTTGTTCAGCATTTGCTCTTACAGATTGAGTACAAACAGATATGCAAATTCAGGCCCAGAGTTTTTTTGAATATAAATTAAAGCAAAAAAAGAAGATTAAAAGAAAAGATAGCGACAAAGAAAATAGCAGATTAGACGCACAAATTAGTTCTCACTATAAATTTGCTCTCAATTACTGATGCTTTAGCAAAATTGGCAGATCCTGGGTTTATTTAGAAGTTAGCTGATGCTGCAGCAGACAACTGATACTGGAGGGAGGATTTCTGGCAGCCTTTCAGCCTCCAGGCCAGCTATTTAGTGCCAGGGAGGATGACAAGGGAGGTTGTATAAGGGGAATGAGTGCCAACATGGCAACCTTAAAGATCAGTGAGAGGAAGAGCCAGATAAATACAGTAACAATGGAGGCTCTATGGTGGCAAGAGTCCAAACCACAAGTTTACTCAGGCAGGCAGATGGTTTTACACACACACACACACACACACACACACACACACACTGATTTATGATGGGGTATTACTTAAAGACCCACCAAGAAGCATACCACAATAAAGGTTTAAACTGAGGAGTCCTCTCCTGTCTCGTCACATGTCTGGGAATGTGTGCTGATTATTTATACATAAAGTTCAATTGTATTCCTGTTCAAGATTGGTTAGTAGGGATGTTTACTGCGTGAGCAGGTCTGTCACTACAACAAGCAAGTCCAGGAAATTAGCTCCAGTGAAAGGCTGGAGAAATAGTGGAGGAATGTGAGGAGGACAAAATGGGTCAGCTATTACTGGTCGCAAAAGACAGACAAGAAAGACCTAAACAACTTTAGGAATTTGAGGGCTAAAATTAGTCAAATCTGTTTAGGCATTTTTTGTGATGGATCAAATCAAACTTATGACATATTTACGATTTACAGCTTAAAAAATTGCATTCCTTCATTCTTTCTTTAGTTAAAATGCAGTGTCTAATATCTGTAAAAGAAACAGGCAACACAGCTGAATACCATTAAACAAGGAAAAGAGGAAAAACATGCCAGTCATCTGGATTCCCTGCACAATAGTCCCTCTCTCTTCACCACCTGCCTTTTGGTCCCTGCTGACAAAGGGATGTCCTCTGTTTCCCCTGAGCTCCCCTGAATGCCAGTGAGGACAGAGGTCGCTGGAGGAGCACAGTGAGGTTTAAAGCCCTTTTATCTGTCAGACAGCCTACAGTGTGGCATAACATCTACTGAGGCTGCCATTCTCCCTCTCAACACCTGTCTATTGTTATCTTGTTTCATATAGACAGGCACACAGAGTATGGTTGATAAATGAAGCAGAACGTGTAAACAAATCAGTTAGACCCCAGCACAGGAAGGATAACAGACCTGAAAATATTGTAAAGCCATTAAGACAAGTACCATATCCAAGGCTTTCTGTTCTGGGAACTACTGGTATTGCGCAGCCTATGCACCATTGGGGACTTAATGGTGTGCAGATTCAGTCATACTTGCCACCATAACTTTCAGCAGCACTGTAACCAAAGCATGTGACAAGCTTCTTTGACCTTATATTCGCACAAATATTCTGTGAATCCAAAGGCCAAAGAACAAAACAGATTTAAGAAAATTAGGAGCTCCTTGCTTGAAAAAAGCTTGAGGATATTGTATTTTTTAAAGCTAAATAAGCAAATGGCAAACATCCAAGAAAGCACACAGGGCAGGAGACAAATAGAAAAGCTTCCAAAACAAAATGAATATAATGCAGACATGCAATCAAAAGTATTAAGGCTCTGCAGTTTTTGTGATATTGCTTCATGTGTGCTTTTGTTGATTTGTGGGCATTGGAGACAGCATTAAATATGTTCCGTCAGGCTGTTGCAAGGATCTTTCAGCTGTTTTTTGTTGTAAGCTATGAATCAGAATCACACACAGACCTGTAGGACAACACTAAGACTTCCAGAAGTGAGTAGGTAAAAATGCCATTTTGTAAGTGTCAAGATTTATTTGATGATGCAGTGTAGCATAAAAATGCTCAAATTTGACCATAAATCACCTCATTGCATACTTGCCTGGTTGGCATCTATATAGCCCGCTACACAAGACAAGACTAAATAAATATCTTCTCCTTGTAAAACTATAAATGTAATTTTATTACATTATGAACAGGATTCTTGGTAGTTTGAAATTTTGAAAAAAAGTCAAGAAACTTTCAGAAAAGCTGAAAAACATCTTTGAGATGAGCAATAATCATTTTTTTCTGTCATACTCAAAAATGAAGTCACTGCATCAATACATCCATTTGTCTATTTACAGTATCTGTCCATCGGTATGAAGAGGGGGCAAGAGGGGTGTTGCTGCCACAGAACAAGCCCAATACTGGTAATTAACAATTACCCAGTGTCATAGGTAAAACCTGCTCCACTCACCATCGTCGCTGTCTGCCAAGATGGTGACCTTGGCTGTGGGGAAGTTGGCGCCCACCTGCCCGCCCATCGGCATGCTGAGACTGACGTTGAAGCTCTCTTCCCCCTCATACAGGGAGTCATCGATGATAATGATGCGGCACAGTTTCTCTCGCTCATCCTTGTCAAAACGCAGCACACTGGTGTGGTCCTCTGGTCGGGTGATGTAATCAGAGTAGGACAGCACAGTGCTGGGTATGGTGCCAGTGGCCGTGGCTGAAGAATTTTGGGAACAGAGATGAGACAGGAGATTTAACTTTAAACATGATGACAGTTAAATTTTTTTTTGTATACTGCACTGGTTTTTTAACTCTCAGTGGACTTTGAACTGTTGTTATTGTTGTTTTCTTTCATTCATTCTTTCTTGTTTTTACTGTCGTCTTGACATGCTCTATGTGCCTTAAAATTATCCTCTGGGAACAAATAAAGTTTTTCGAATTGAATTGAATTGTTATTACTGTGCAAATTACATCAGCAAAAAGCCATACAATTCAAAATGGAAAAGGTAATATAATATTTATACATAATGTTACTCTAATATAATAAAGAAAATATCAAAAAGAAGGAAGTAAAAAAGATAACTATTGTCCTTTGAAAGGCAGTAATGACACACAGGTACATTTCACCTTGCTGAGTGTAACAGACAACCATGAGCTCCTGGCTGGCATCTCCTGAGCGCCGCACCGGCACTAACAGTTCTCCAACATCCTCCTCAATCTTAAACTCTGCTTGAGGAATGAAGACAGTTGATTCTGTTTGAAAAAAAAAAAAGAAATACAAGTGATGATGAATTACATGTAAGAAATTCTCTTGTTTAGTAAAACATCCTTTCAAGGACTTTAAATTAATGGTTGTGTTTATATTGGTGAGGTTTTGTTCAAATAACACAATTGTTAAATTCCTACCATCTCCAGGATCCACAATCTCAACTGTGGCTTTGTCTGGAAACTCCAGCACAGCCATAACTGGGTCTGAAAGCTGGATCTCAAAGGTCTCCAAGGTCTCAAACATTTGGTCTGTGAAGATCTTAACCCTCCAGGTTGCTGTAGTCTGGCCGGGGTTGAACTGAACCTGCTTCTGGGCTTTGCCCCGGAAGTCTTTGTCCTTCTCAGCTGTTCCATCCACAGTGCCAATACCTCAGAGAGAAAAGGATCAGAGATGTAGTTATTGAATGAAGATGATGTTTTACGGCAGGGCTTCAATGTTTAACAAGCATAATTTGCAGGAAATATAATCTTTGAATTCTGTCTGATGTCAAAAACCACTGCACCAGAGAGGTCAACTGTTAAAATATTTTTTGGGTTTATTTTTGGAAAAAATCTGTGTCAATAAAGTTCTTCACAAGCTTTTTTCTTGTTTTCCTTTCTTGTTTTTCCGAAGTGTTCACAACAACATGTGTTGTTATAAATCCGTTGCATGCAAATATCTGACGCAGCCGCAAAGACCAGCATGTTGACATTTCCCTGTGACCTTTACCAGAAAAGGTTAGCTGTGCTCTCAATAAACCTCCTTCAGACAAGAGAGGAAATGGAGCACAAGATAAACAAGAACACAAAAGATTTGCACCTTTTGGGCCACAGCACTCTTATTAGTGTTGTGCTGATCCTAACTTTCCTTCAGTTCAACGTGGGGATAAACTGAAGAAGTCCTGCAGCTTAACATGAGTCTGCATACATTTTAAATGAGAGAGTTGTGCCAATGTTTTATTGCTGGGCTGTCCTTTGAAATGGCACATAAATAACATGTCACAGTCCGTGCAAGCAGTTTGAGGAGCAATAATTCTTTGTTAAATTGTCAGTTTAAAAAGGGCATATTGTGTAATGTCATCATCCTTCAGATTATTGTATTTTTGACAAAAACCCAAACACATTGTATAACAACGTTGGAACCATGTGGTCTCTCCACGTCAACAGTGTTTAAGATTCTTCAGGGTGATTGTTTTAAGTTGTATTTAGGACCTTTGATCCATAAAGTTTAAAATCTAATATAAATTACATCTATTCAGGAGTTCGTATATCATGACAGATTCTTAACAAAGGGCCAGCAACACTTACTGATAAAGGAGGTTTCTCCCAGGTAGCCTCTGCGTTTGAGAGTCACTTCCAGGAATTTGGCATCCTCATCCACTAAATAGTATTCCCTCTCCAGAGAGATCCAGGCCCAGTTAAGCCGGAACGGCTGAGGCTTTAGTTTGTTTCCACCTAAAAGAAAAAAATAAAGCTTATTGCACCAGTTCTTTATTTAAAAAATCTCTTCCAATACACCTTACAGTCAGGAATTAATCTATTCTGTTCATGTTTGGAGTTGCCGAGACATAAAACTGCAATCTGCTCTGGGCTCAGGGATACAAGGAATCAGAAGGGCATTTTAATTTTGGAAGGGAAACATGATAACTTAATACCAGGGATTCCCAAAACCTCACTTCACTGAGTTGCAGGAAGAGTTGCTTCTTATTTCCTCTGATTCTCCTTAACCTCATGCTCTTTTTACTATACATGGTGTGCTTGTGGAAAAATTCGGTCATAGTCTGATTTCTCTGTAAATGTGCCTCACTCCATCATGTCCAAGCTCTGATGCTCTCCCCTTAAACAAGGGGAAGTTTCTTTGTGTGAGGCGAGTGTTTTTAGGGCAGAAGGAGCGGTGAGGCTTCTTTTAACTCCATTAGTGACATCAAAGGGTGATTACAAAGACAGATTATTCCTGTCTGAAACTAGTATCACCTTATCTTACCATAGTGCTTATCTGACAGACTCATGTTCACATATTCCCCACATACCATCAGTATTAAAGACCCCTACTGTTACAATCAGGTTTTGAGCCTTGGTTTATTGTTTATTGGGATCCCTATTAGCTTTGGCACATGGTCGTAGCTACTCTTCTGGTAACGTGTCCATACAGTGTATTTGTATGTCAAAGACATATCATAGGGGAAATAAGTAATAAATGCCATGGTACTGATTGAATGAGATGAGACAACATGTTAGTTAGCCAACAACTTCAACTTGAGCTTGATTTAGTTTTTCTTTATGATCTGAGAAAGAGGCCGTGCCTTTAAAACAAATCTGAACAAAACACTCTACACAGACCATCTAAACCTCAGAGTCACCTACCACTGATCCACAACTTTAGACCCAATCCTGTCCTTAATCCATACTATCTCATGACTCATTTAATCCCTCAGACTGTCAGCTCAGTTTGGGTCATTTACTTGATTCTGGCTGCTTCAGAGATATTTAAGATTATAGGTTCTGCTTCATAATCTGGATGTGACTTTTGATGTGAAATGGGTCAAGGTCCGTGGGTTCCTTGGATCAGGAAAGTTAGACAGGGCTGTCTCTCCTTAGTTTTGCACGGCTGGTCACACTGATAGTGTCCCTGGTGACCCACCTTGGCTAAAGATGCTTAGAGCAGCGAGGGAAATTCTCTTGTTCGAAGGAAACACTCAGAAAGTCATCACAGAAAGTATAAAATTAAAAGGTGAGCGTAGCATAGCATTATACCTGTCAAAGTAGCTTGAAAGACAGAGAACAATAGCAAAAGCCTCTGTCTTTCAACACAATGAACCAGCATTGATTTCAGATTTGCCTCGCTTAGAAAAGAAAGAGGCTGCAGCCTTTATGCTATGTGAGTGGGGAGAATAAAAACACTGGGGGGTTGAGTGTAGGTATTCAGGATGGGGAGAGGGCCACTTCATCAAACTCACATGTCAAAACTGAAGCTGAAACTGGGGCAAACCATGCTCATCCAGATGTAAAGCATGTTCAGATATAACTGAGAGCAACAAGTGGATTTTCTGGGACTATGACAGGAAATGGGACAATAAACATGGAGGCTCTTTTTTTATTTCTCTTTACAAATTACACTAAAGGCTCCTGCAAGTTCATATGATCACAGTTCTTCTTATTTTATCTGCTATCTTCCGCATATGAATGAACACATGAAGCCTACACCTGGTTAAAGGCTAATGACATGGAGCAGCAAAGTGGGCACTGCTACCCTCAACCATGCTCCGTGCTCAGGTTTCCAACAGTCATGGCTAAAAATACAGGAATGTATCATGCTTGTTTTTGCTTGCCCCAAACTCTGGACTCCTGTTTGCTCAAGCAGCACTATTTCATGTGTCATGAAAGGACAACATGTTGAAGAAAATTCCCTGTTGAAGCCTAATATGTCTAGCTCTGACAAACTTAATTTATTAGATTGTTTCTGTGCTGGAGAACATGTGCCTTGGCAGCTGGCCCTATTTGGAGCTGATATAAGGAAAGCTTAGTCAGTGGCTTTCATCGCAGATTATCAAATGAACACAGTAGAGACAAAAAGCCGCCTCTGTTTTGGCATCGAGCACTCAGGCAGCTTAAGTTTCTCCATCGCTACAAAGAGTAAAACAATTGAGGTTTTATGAATAAATCAAAAGCACTTTTCCACTGGCATTTCGTAGACTGTTAGACAAAACTGTACTAAATAACAGACACCTACAGGAGGTGATTGATAAATTTATGGCCTAAGGTAGAAGGAATCATTTTAAAAACACACTTTTACTTTTGAACAGTCCCCTCTTACATTCAAAGGAGTTGAGAGACATAGGGATCCCTTCTTTGTAGAGGCTGTGTGGTCCACAGGAACATTGACATCATCATTATTGTCAAAATGGACCACTGACCTCCATCCTCATCTTGGTGAAGAGATTTCCAAATTAGGTGAATGGGTGTTGGACTGGGGCGATTATGCAGAAACATCAAACTTTCTGCATGTGTATGTAATGAGAGCAGTACAACTCATCTACTTCTATCTTAAGCCACAAACAGCCACAAATGTCAGTCTGTGCCACTTATTTTTCATTGTTTATGATGTATTTTTGTCCTTCCAAAACTAGATTTCAAATTCTTTTAAAATATTGAGTCAAAACAAAAAAAATACATTGACTGTCAGCTGATCCCACAAAATACGAGATCGTTTGCTCATCTGGTGTTTTTGTCAAACTGCTATTTTAAAGGTCAAAAATCAAATTTTTACATCAATTTAGTAGCCTTCAGAATTAAATGAAAGGCAACACCACCCACATTTTAGCTGACAGGGCTGTGTAGAAAACCCAACATCTGCCATTTTCACTGACAAGTCCCCTCACTTGGTTTATTACACTGTGTGGTCAACAGGTGCTATTTCTTCACTGTACAAGCAGTACCGGTTACTTTTGTCCTAAATAAATACCATTAGTGTTGTTAAAAAGGTCAGTTTCATAGATGACTCTCAAATTTCCAGTTAATTTCAAAATATTGTATTCACTCTTAAATTTTCCCACAGTGACATAATGTCAGAGGGAGAAATTTTTTTTTAAAAAAAGAGCTGTTTTCTGGCTGAACTCAAAAGCATCAAAGCAAAGATCCCTGTCCAACTCTCTCTGTCTTTGACTGTCTGTCTCTCTGTGTCCCATGAAACCGTTCCTCCAGCCAGACTCCCAGATTATGTGGAGCAGAGTGACAGCTGTACTTCACAAACCTCCTCCCCCCATACTTCCCTCCTTCCATTTGTCAGCTTTGTTCGCTGAGGGGATGGACAACTGAGAGGGACAGCAGGCCACAGTCTGGGTGGGCCTTATCTACCACCATGGCATACCTCCCTGCCTGCCTCCACATTGTTCACACAAGTGTAAGAGAGGGGAATCTCCCTTTCTCTGACTTCTTTTGTTATAGTCCGACACTGAGGCTAGAGCTGGCATGAGTCTCAACACACCAAGAAATTTTAAAGATGCCAGCCTTCCCAGGAAAACACAGACAGAGTGTTTCAGAGAGAAAATGGTTAAGCTTTGCTTAAAATAGAAAATGTCAAATTAAAGACATGAAAAAGACTGCTTCAAACATGGAAGTCAAACAAGCAGCTCTGGCATGAATGACATGACATTAATGGTCCAATATTTATGACACACATAATATATTAGACAGCCTATCGAATCCAATACCTACTGTAGCTGTGTGGCTCAGCTCACATTTCCATTAGCTTTTCAAACTGACAGTCATCATAAGTTCTACTGGAATGAAAAGTTTTGGAGGCCACTAGTGTTTCTAAACATCTGTGTTGGCAGCTGTTTAGTAAATTAGCTTCAGCTTGATTCATGCAAGTCACCGACAAGAGCAGGCAATGAATGTTAAAGAAGTGAGATAATGTTTTCCTGTCTTAGGACATGAGTAAGACCCATTGGATGTTCTTCATTAAAAGCTGCCTGACTTATTTTTGCACAGCAAGTCACTTGTAGGTATTCCTTGGTGTGGCATTTGACTAAAAACAATCAGCATGAGAAAATACAAAGCTGTTAAACATTTTGAATGTAGGTATGGAAAAGCAGAATGACTCAGCAAATGAATGCTCTTCGTTAAATTTCAAGTATCTAACACCCTGCCTAATAAAAACTACATCACAAAATGCACAAGACAAAAAGGCTGAGGTTTTTCCTGCACTGATGTCCTTTGGCAGCACATTCCTAATCAGTTCATATTTACACAGCAGTGCTGCCTGCGCCATACATAGATGCAGTGGGATAGTGGGTCAGGCTGGAGATATGACTGGAGTAAAAGGGCAATATGAGGCTTTGACGTTTACTGGCATGGTGCAAGACAGAGCAACCTTCTAAGAATATCCTCATCAAGTGACAAGCATCACCATTATTGCATTTCCTCATTAATCATCCTGTTGATATAAATACTGTGGAGGTTTCAGTCAGCTATGCTCCACATTTAAATACCACTTTTTAAATGATGGTCTTTTAATTCATTGGGATATCAAAAGTTGATGCAAAACAAAAAAGATTTTAAATTAAAGAAAACTTCTCCTCTTTACTTTGTGTCATTTTAGTTATAGAAAGATTTCTCAAAGAGTAATACCTTCCCCCCTGCCCTCTAAAGTATTCATTTCAGGAATGCTGCAGGATTATATATGTTAATATCTCTTATCATTCCTTCCGGACAGTGACAGCATGTGCTGTAATTTCACACATCACAGTGACTAGATAACTGCCGCAGTGCAGGTCAGTGAGGTGATCTTTGCAGGATGGCACAAATCATAATCTGACAAGAGTCACATCCTCTTCGACCCTTGCTTCCAACACTTGGCAGAGTCAAAGAGATTCTTTTAGTTTCATTTAGTTTTGTTAGTTTTTGGTCATTAATCCAGATTGAAAATAAAAATCTGGTCCTGAAGGAAAAAAGTAAAATAAAAGTTGTCAAGGCATTTTACTCAAAACCACAAATATCAACCTCATGCACAAAAGTAAAAGCAATGTTTCTGCACTAAATGTATTGGAAATGCAGTGTATTAGCTCGAGATATTTCAGTCCAGACCAAAATGATGAATCGACAGTCAATCCAGCTGAATGACATTGCCATCCATAGAATCATGCCGCTAGCATGGCTTAAAAGAAAAGGATGGAGAAGAAGAAGTATGGGTAACTCAATGACAGCTTGGCTGGGGGCAGAGCTTTGCCATATGAGAACTGATAAGAATAACCGCTGTGGCCATACATCATAACTCCACCCCCCTTGCAACCCTCCAAACACCATAAATCAAGGCTGAAGAAAAAGGAGAAAGAGGAAGAAAGACAGAGAACAAGGTGATACCATGGCTCATTGAAAGGGATAGGGGGAAACCCTGCACGGTGAGAAAAGGGGAAGAAATGGAGAAGAGGTGAAAAGATGAACAACAAAGAAAAAGAATAGTTATACAATGAAGAAGTCTTAAAGGAGGTGAAGGAGTGATGGTGAAAACAGGACTGGGTGTGGTGGAGGGGGACTAAGAGTTCTCAGCTTCTAGTCACAGGGGTCCTCGACTGTGGCACCATTAGCTAGTAAATCTCGTGGTGACTGCTGACAATTTTGACATGTAAGATCCCAGAACACAGTTAGGAAGTTGAGGTGTAATATTGCTGTGTCAATCAGCAAGACATGCAGTCTTGTGGTACAGCAGAGTACAACCACCTGAGGAGAATTCACAGAAGTCTAACTACAGTTACAGTAATACATATTTTCTAGCTGTTTCGTTCATTTCCTCTCTTGGTATCATTGCACCCTCTGGGGAAGTACCCTCTTGAAGAGACACCTTTAAGTGGAAGTCTGCAGGTTATCGGGCTATCTAAGTTTGGGTTGGGTTTCCGCAGAGCTAGGAGTGGGGTGATGGGGGGGCTCTGAAAGGGGATCCCCCTTGAGCCTTCCCTCTCACGTACACACCTGTCTGCTCGGGATACCACTTCACTTCCAGGCCTTGCTCTGTCTGTGGCCTTGGAGTCTGGAGTCTCCAAGGAAGTGCATTCCTCTCCCAGCTCTGAATGATCACATAACACTCAACCCGCTGGGGTCTATGATCCCTCTCCAGTGCTGGAAGACTATATTGTCGCTACTGCAACAATCACAGTGTGAGAGTCAACTTATCCCAATGCAAACACTCTGCTCTCTTTTTCTTCTTATCTGTTAATCAGTGGTTTAATTAGTACTGCTGTGAAATCTGAGGCTGTCTTGCGCCTAAGACTGGCTGGGTGGGAAAAGTCAAAAGATCTGATGATAATATATTACCCTAGTCGTAAGACATGAAATGAACAAATACCTACAGATGTCTCAACATGTCTAACAGTAAATAAGGGTTTCCTCTCTTAGCCTGTGGCTCAATGCACACCATGTCTGATGGACAAGGATATACGTAAATGTGTATCCACTTGTAAAAACAAGTATTTATTGTCTCAGTGTCTCACGCTTTGAATGGCTGCAGGGAGTTTCTGACCTGGTCAACTGCATGCCAGTTAATGCTTCTCCACTGGTAATTTCAAGCAGGCAGTGGAATGACCCGAGATGAACAACAGTTTGTATCTGAGGTCACTGCCACATGAGTTCATCATAATAAAGAAAATTACCACAGTTAAGATATTAGATTAAAAGAAGAAAAAAAACAAGGAAAAAAAAATCTCCTGCTCAGCCCAATAACCGATGTTTCAGTGTCACACTAGAGCTGCTTCAGTCATAAGATAAGAGCCTTTGGGGATAATTAAGGGCCACATGTATAAGCCCCTTAAGGAAATTATTAAATGCTGTTAAAATGATAAACTTTACTTTGGAGGTAGCATTACTAGTGCCTAACATCAACATTTTGGAAAGACTTCTCTGCTAAGGCCACGGTTAGCTTTTGACTGAAATGTTCCAGTGCACAAAAAGTCACATGACCCATTAAATCTGTGAGCAAATGCTGTATTCCGCATTGCAGCTTCCTCAGACTGATTGCCTGATTTTTAACTTCTGTCATGTAAATGATCAATGCACCTTTGTGTCATTTCTGCAAAGAGATCATAAGCCAAAAAACTCCCTTGATGTGTCCTAATTTGATAAAGCTATACTAATAATAATACTAATAATACTATATACTGACTTTCTCCTCTGAGTCTGGAATTTAACCGCTGACGAGCATGTCTATAGTGAGACCCTTGGTGTGAAACTGAATGTCCACTCCTGACCTTTAACTAAGACACACTTCAGCTGTGGCTGGCCACACACATGCTAGTGCTACTTCAGACACATACCTTGAAAGCCTCTTGTTTAGATCTTTTGTATGCACACATACGTAGAGACATACATGTATCATGCAACACTTCCACCTAATATAGCATGCCAATCTGCTATACTATACTCCTTGAGGATAATGATTTTCATTGATTTGTATTTGTATGTTGGTATTCTTGACTTGTGAGGAAGCATTAGTGCAGTGCAAGTAGTGGCAGGTACCTTTTACAGCCTGCTAAGACCCTTAAGCAGCTGTCCATATCAGTGTATCTGAGGGATATTTCTGAAAATGAGGTTACACTCAAACTGTGTTAAAGATAAGAACCTACTTAGCTAAATAGCTTTGAAAATGCTTTGTCAATGAAACAGAATGCTTAAGCTCAATTTGGGGTTAAAAAAAACTTTACTGTCCACGAGTGAAGCCTACAGCATAAAAGATCATTAGGGAAGGATAGTCCCTGTTGTATCAGTACTAGTTCAGTATTCTGTCTTTAGCTTAGCCAAACAAAAAAGTAATCACCACATATAAGCCACAATCATTTTATTATATTTCATTCCTAATTGAGGGGATAATTTTGGCTTCAAATCTCAGATTCTCAAGATTCAGAGCTTTGCTTTCTACACAAACAGCTCACCTTCTTAGATTTATTAGGCTGACCATCAGCGTGTGCTCTCCACCTGCATGTCCCTACGTGTCCCAGATAATGCTACCTCCCCCCAGGAGTCACCTCTTCAACACTTCACATTAGTGATTTAACGGTGGGCTTAAATGGCTTTTATCTGTTATTTGATCTTTTTCCTGGATGTGCCTGTGTGTGTTTGTGTGTGTGTGTGTATTTAAGTGTGCGTGCGCACAGTGAGTGTGTAGATGAGCAAACAATAACTAGTCTATTTAGAATGTGAAATAATGTATGTGTGTAGAATTTATTACATGTATGTTGTGGTGTGAGCTGAGGGCAGCACTGTCTGTGGCCTTTACATGTGAACCGTGGTCATGTAGAAACACAGTTTTGCTTTATGTCCCAGTCTGCACCACTGCACCTGGTTCAGCTGACTTGGCTGGAAAGGAAATGTAGTAAAACCAACAGAAAAGAGACTATTGAGCTAACTGAAGCCGTTGCATTCCCTTCCTGTGTTTAAAGACAGAATTGCCAACCTTTGCTTGGGTTGGGCCATATTAATAGTTAAAAAAATATAAGAAGAAGAAATAATAGCAATAGAGGAAGGTACAGGCTAACAAGTGATCATTTCTGTGTTATTTGTTTTAATCAGAGCTAATATCAGAGCTACTGATCCTTATTATAATAAATTAAGGCCTACTTTTTACAGTCTTGGGGAGAAATTAATTACTGGGATCCAGTCAAAGCTAATGAGAGACTTCATTTTGCTACCAAAAATACAGCAATTTGACGGAATCACACATCCTCTCACTCCTTCCTTCTTAATGGCCCTAATGGGGTGGTGTTACACCAAGATTACCCTTAATTGAACAAAATTATAAACTAAACTTTCTCTGCCACTTTGCATTTCTAAATCGTGCTTTGTATTTTATAGCTGATTTTAGAATAGCATATGTCACCTATTGAATTTTAATGCTTTGCATTTTCTCTTAGATTTACATGCTGTTCAAGTATGTTCCATGAAGATAGAGGCGACGGGATTATATTATGTCTGCACCATGCATGTATGGTCCATATCAGAGAATTCATATGGATGAACAGGATATGAACATGTAAACAAATAAACCACCAGATTGTCATGGTATACAAGTAGATATTAATTATATTCTACAAATAAGGTTCATATGGCTATAATGAAATATAATATTCAAGAAAAAGAGAAAAAAAAGCTACTGAAAACCAAAGCATCATGCCAGAGTAAGCTGATGAATGGAAGGAATCAATCTAACTTCAAATGGAAAGGACCCACTGTGGTGTTTATGGCTTGTTACGCAGAGAGACTATAAAACAGAATCTCTTCAATTCATTCTCAAAAGTTTAGACTGAATAGCTCATTAAACAAACCTTTATACATTTTCCAGTGTCACTTTAAGCACAGGATGAAAGGGAACATTTGAAAACTCAGAAAAGAACCCCAAGGGGAAGGATCCTGTTGTTCTTTTACAAGAAAGTTTAGAGCAGAGCCCCACCTCTTTCACTTTACCAACCCACAGCCAGTGTTTGGCTTAATTCCTCTTTGACCTCTGTCCTTTAAACCTGGTACTCTTTTCAGTGGGGCATAAAGAGATGGTGGCTCTGGACTCTGTGTCAGTCATGGTCAACTGCCTTAAGTCTTTGTGATGCAAACACTTTGGAGATTGACAGAGGGCAGGAAGTTTCAATTTTAAAAAGTCCTTAAAAGACAGGTTTAGTCTGAGGAAAGCCTTCGGGCAAATGATTCCTAAGTAATGAGCTCCATATTGGTGTCAGTGCACACAAGCATGAAATATTATATGAAACCTACCGTTGTCTTCAACTGTAAAGTAGAAGATATCACTTGTGGCATTGCTCCCATCCAACAGCACGTAACAGATCTTCATGTCATCAATATCAGCTGTTGGTATGACAAAAATGGAGGGATAGGGTGTTAGCTGAAAACATTACAGAAGATAACTGCGATGACTTAAACCATTTTTATAAGGTTTAAGTTACAGCCCTTAGGCTGCAATTAAAGTGATATGGGCCACAGGAGACATGTTTTGAAGCATTTTAGTTAAAAATAGCTATTACAGATATAATCCCAAACAGTATAGATCCAGGCAATGAAACCAATACAGTTAGTATATAATGGTAAATGTTTTGTAAAAGTGATGACTGATCATTTAATCCAGTAAAATAAAAAAGTGTTAGTGCAACTTAGCATTACAAAACTCTGTTAAAGGAATGAATAATTTGTTTTGGCCTACCTTGTGTGAAGGTCTTAACACTGTCATTGCCCAGGGCAGTGTTGATGATAAAGCCATGCAGAGGAGCCTCAGAAACCCTGTATTTCAGGACTCTCTGGGCACTGTCGCGATCCTCTGATCGAAGGGCTTTGTTGGTGATCAGGAAGCCCATGTGGCCAGTTTGGAGGACTTTCAGTGAGGCAGCAGCTTTGTTAACAAGAATCTGGGGCACACCATTGTCCACAGTGTTGATGTGGATGGTCATCATCTGGGGTTTGCGTGTCTCATACACAGTGTCAGGAAAGACATAAAAATCACTGTGAGTGCCGTCTGTGACAGTGAAGGAGAAGCTGTCTTCATTAGTCTCAGTGCCATCGTGCTTATAGCTGATAAGGTTCTCGTTTAAATCCTGCTTGGTAAAAGTTGTAATTGGTTTAGTATTGTTGAAAAGCAGTTGCCCATGCACTGGCACCTGGGTAACTATAAATCGCAATAGGTTGTCTGGGGTATCCCGATCCTCAGCTGTCATCTCAAATGGTGTGATGAGCTTTGTCTCTCCCTCCTCCACGACTAGTTTGTTTACAGTCAAGACAGGTTTCTTATTATCTACGTCAGTGATGGACACTCTGAATGTTCGGAAGACAGGATTGTAACCATCTGTCACCTCAAACTCAAAGCTATCCATTTTCATCTCATCATCAGAGGTGTGGATATAGTAAATTTTGTTGCCTGCAAGCTGCAGTTGGGTGAATGTTGAAATAGGGACACCAGGGTGGTCTGTACTTTCTAAGTGGCCTCTACTAGGTGCTCTTGTGATGCTAAAGCTGAGATATTCGTCAGGACTGTTAATGTCAGTGGTACTAAGGAGGTCAGTAGTAAGAGTTACTTTCCCTCCCTCTTTAAGAGTCACACCTTTGTTGACAACATCTGGAAAGACCATGTCAATGCCCCCAATGTTGATGTAAAAGTAACGGTCAATAAGGGGATTGATACCATCTGTGACATCAAACTTCAGCAGGTCACGGATTCCCTCCTGGCCTGTGTGTACATACTGGATGAGCTGTTTATCAATTTCGTCCTGTGTGAAGTTCATTCCAAGGCTAATATTGCCCAAAACATCACCAAACTTGCTGATGCGTTGAAGATAACCTTGGCCTGGACCGTAGCGTACAACATACGTTAGTTCTTTGTCTTCAGAGTCAAGATCTGTGGCCTTCAATACCCTATTGCTGATGACTTTTGTCTCTCCAATCTCAACATCGAGGCCATCATTTATAGCCATCCGTGGTGTCTCATCATCAACAGGAATAACCATGATAAGAACTGTTTTTTCCACTTTATGTTTCCCATCTGTGAGCCTGATTTCAAAGCTGTCCTCTTTGGTTTCAGAGTCATCATGTTCATAGACAATGTTGGATGCCTCTTGGATCTGCTCCAAGTTGAATTTTTCTACAGGGATAGTGCCTGTGCTGAGCTGCTGAACAACTGTACCATGTTTGGGGTTTATGATGATCTCAAAGTGTAGTTCATCCCCAGGGATGTCAGCATCAGCCGCATTTAAAATTGGTGTGTCAATGACCAGACTCATGCCCTCCATAACAACAAACTCACGGACAAAAATCTCAGGCTTCTCGTCATTCGTTGGAATGATGACGATGGGGAAGAAGTGGCGTTCAGAGAAGTTAATACCATCTGAGCAGCGGAAGGTGAAACGATCTTCCACAGGTTCAGTCCCTTTGTGGATGCTTTGGACATAGTAGATGTGACCGAGGGCAACATCTTTAATGCTAAAGGCAGTGATGGCTATCCCAGCTCTGGATTTCTCTGAGCCTGCAGCAGGGGAGATGTTTTCTACATAGCCAGATGTTGGCTGGACAATAATAGTGCACAGGATATCATCATTGTCAGTGTCGATATCCTCAGCTTGAATGTGTTCCAGAGTAATAACATTCTTCTCCCCTTCCACTACAACAAACTGCTCTCCAACACTGACAATAGGTGGAATGCTGTCAACAGGAAGGATGGTGACATGAACTGTCACACCTTGGACCTTGTTGCCACCAACAACCCACTGATCTGACAAATCAGACAGAGTAAGGTTGAAGGAGTCGTGCTGTTTGATTGGCCCAATTTCACCAGATGTGTGGGCATACACCACTATCCCATTAATGATGTCTTCCTGTGTAAATCTCTCAGCAGGAGCCCCATTAACCAGGATTTCACCCAGCCTGGGAGGCTCTTCAACAATAAAAGTGAGCATTAAGTCATCTGTGTCTTCATCGTGGCCCTGAATGACATTACTTGTGATCTCAGTTGCTCCGTTCTCCAGCACATCGATGGATGCTCCAAGCAGACCTGCTGGAAGTGTAATTGTGGGAGACTCGTCATCAACTGGCTCAATGTTAATCTTAATCGTGATGGGAACCTCATGGAAACCATCACTGACATCAAGCTTAATTACATCACCGAGGGATTCTTCTCCACCGTGGATATAAGTTAGGCGACCATTTGCAATGTCTTCAAGTACAAAGGTTTCACCATTTAACATGTCGATCCCCAAGTACTGCAGCTGCCCATATGTAGGGATTTGGGTCACGGTGAAGACAATATTTACATCATCTGTATCTGTGTCTGTGGCGTGCAGGTCTTTCGTAGTAATGACATATGTGCTTCTTTCCATAACAGTGAACCCTGTGTTGATGATAAGCGGGGGTTTGTTGTCAACTGGCTGTAGGAAAATGGTGAATAGTCCATCTACTGTGTTACCAGCAGTATCTTCTACAATAAAGGTGAACTGAGCCACTTTTGGAGTGATGCCCAGCTCCTGGTCTGGAGGCTTGTAAGCTACTTTGTGGTGGTTAACCTGGGCTTGTGTGAACTCTGTAATTACAGTGTCAGGGCTGTCAGTCAGCACAATTTCACCTAAGGGGGCTGGATTGTTCTCATCTGTGTCAGTTGGGGTTTTAATGATGGTGTACTTCAGGTCCCTGTCATCTGAATCTAGATCGGTATAACACAAGAATTTTTTCTTGAAGTGTGTCAGCTCATATTCCTGAACTGTCATGTGAAGGGTGGTGCCTGGAAAAGGCTCTGGGGCAAGGTCATCGACAGGATGGATTTTAATGGTGAACATGTGTTCACCTGATTGATTAGGCGGGTCATTATCATCTTGGACACGGAATACAAACTGATCGATCACAGTGGTTGTGCTATGGGGTCCGATGTGACGATAGAAGAGCTTTCCATCAAGAATATCTTGCTGAAACCATTCAGTCACCACCTGCTCGAACATCTCGTCTGTCTCGCTAAATTTCCATAGAGATGGGTCGGATGGAGGCTCCACTTGCCTTAGCAGGAGCTCTCCTACAATGGAGTAAGGGGGTTCCAAGATAAACTTAATGGTGGAATCTTCTGAATCAATATCTGTGGCACTCAGGATGAAAGGAGAAATTTGCATGACTTCATTCTTGAATAGCACTAGGCCAGTGTTAGCATTGATGATAGGCGGCTCATCATCAGTGGGAGCAATGGTGATAGGAAACAGAAACTCCACTTCATTAGTACGGTCAGTCATTCTAAAAATAATGTTGTCGCTATAGGTATCACTGCCATCGTGCTGGTACACCACAATGCCTGCGTCCAGATCTGCAGGTGTAAAGAACTTTCTGCGGGTGCCGAGCACGGTCAGATCACCATGCTTTAAGCCATCGACAACAGTTATTCTCACATCTTCCAGGTTATCCTCATCACTAATCTCTAAATTCTGGGAGCTAGAGAGAGCTCGGGACTGCCCTTCAAACAATAGCTGCCCTGTATTTTTGGTTGCTACAGGAGCCAAGGTATTCATAGGCTTCACCACAATCATAAAAGCAAATGGATCAGACACAGCACCATCAGTGTCTACAATTTCAAGCTCTAGCTGGAAAATCCTCTCTACTTCGGAGTCCTCTGTGGGTGGCTTATAAGCTATTTTAAGATCTTTGATGTCTCGCTGATAGAAAGAGGTGATAGGCAGGTTCTGATCATCTGTGCTGATAATATAGCCCTGCTGAGGGCTCAGCGGTGAAGTAATGTTGAAGATTAAATCATCAGAGTCGGATTCAACATCCTCAGCAGCCAGCATGTCACTTGTAATAGCTGTCATCACAAACTGATCAACCTCCATCATCATCATGGCTACAAAGCTGGGTTTAGGAGCAGTATTTTCTGCACCCTCTCTGATTCTGACCATCATATGGAAATGCTCTTGCATTATGGTGTTGCCATCGTTATCCTGCAGCTCTACCATCATTGGAATATAGTCTCTGTTTGGTGAGTTGGTTTTAGCTGTGTGCTTGTAGTGAATGCCCTGCTTTACAAACTCATCACAGTCAACTAACTGGCCGTTTGAGGGATTATTCAAAAGGGTGCCATACCTGGGAAGACCTCCTTCGCTGACCAGGGTGGTGATCTTACACTGTGTGACACCGTCCTCATAGGAAAACTCCAGTGCTTTTTTATCAATAGGGTTGCTGTCACCACTGAGCTTTTCAACATTAAGGGGCATATTCCTGGTGAGGATCTCAAGCTGCTGGAAAACCACCTCCACCTCCAACATGAAAGGGATGATAACTGTGTCCGTCTGGGAGTCATAGCGAAGCTGCAGTTTTACTCGATCCTTGCTGGGGCTTCTAGACCCTAAATGAGTGTATTTCACTTCATCTGGTCCAAACGAACAGGGGAACTTTTTAGGGGTCAGCATCCCAGGTTTCTGGGCCAGTGGGTCATTGTCCAAAACTGTGATGTGACAGCGATCACCAGGCTGCACCTCTGTTACCAGGTCACTCACAGGGTCCAGGAACACAGACCTGCCTATAGGCACCCTGATCCCATTGTTAGCGATGATGATGTCGTCTTCATTAGGTCCAGATCTGTGTTGATAAAGGTGAGTTTGGTGAAACGGCTCTGCACCTACTGAGGAAAAACAAAAGCTGAGAGCAAATGACACGAGCAGGCAATTCAAAAGGGTCCACTTTTGACAAAGTGGGAAACTTTGCAGACAACCAGCCATATCCACTGCTAGTTGCCTTGCAATTTGATTTACAAGTCAGCAGCAGCAGGCAGATTTCTGTTCCAGGTGGGGAAAAAGCTTTAAAAAAACAGAGAACTCTCTGTGATGGTTTTGGCCTTGGAGTGTGTCCTCTGTGTCTCTCTCTGTTTCTATGTGGCCACACAGGGACACAAGTGTGGTGAATGCTGCAAGGCTGTGCAGGTAATAATGAAACAGTAGACTGTGACAGACGCAGGCTCCTCCTTCTGTCAGTGCAGGGAGGGAGCCTCCTGCCCCCATGGCTAATTTAGGATAGACCATTGGACAAGACTGTGAAAGTGCTCCCTAAACCAACACCCACCCTTCTCCCCTTCTCTCACTGAAAAAAGGTGGGATAAAATTCAGTGTAACAATTCATTTAACCTAATTCAGCAGAAAATGCATACAATCTCAAGGTTTAACAAAACTGACAATATATTTATGTATTGTATTTTCAGCAAATAACTATTCTTTAGTGCCTTTTTTTCTATTTCTCCACAACTTGTACATAAACAAATCTAAAAACATACCAGCTGTTCATTTAATAATGTTAAGGTTTATTTTTGGAAATTACTGTGCACATAAGAATAATTGTACAGTGTATGGCACCAGCATCTATTAAAGGGGTAAATGCTAGGTACCTTCTGTAAGTTGAAAAAAGCAATAAACAGCAGTTCTTGTGGATAATAAACACTTTGCTCAGTATGAAGTGGATTCTGCTTGAGTATTTCTGCAAGTGGTTCAAAAGCCACTTTGAAGCTAGTTATACTCTGGTGTGTCATCATTGATCTGTGTAATTTCACACACTGCCTCTGAGAGGGATAAAGGGCTCTAAGAAGTGGAACTATTTGATTAGAGGAAGCAATCACTAATAACTGTAACATTCAAGTCTCCATATCAAGGCCAAAACTGGCATCCCAGTGCTAGATTTTTGTAAAGGTTGTGGCAGTCATTTTGCAGTGCACCACTCAACCTCATGCAACTCCCAGTTAAAGGGTGACATGCACAATGTAATTTAATTAATGGGGATTATTTTTTTCCTTTTTGTAATACAGTATAAAAAAAAATCTAGTTTTAAAACATGAACGCAGAACATTTGGCATGGATTCTGACTCAGGCTTTAACAAACAAAAAACCCTGAAAACTTTATTTTTACTATCAGCACAATTAGACAATGCACATGACCTGTGTAAAATGTATCTCTGAAAAGCTTTTGTGTTTGCTCTTGAGGCAAAGTGCCACTGAGGTCGTGTCACTGGGACAAATCGGCACCATTGTGGCTTTCAGTCCTGCAGTGAGGGACAATTATCTGACATCAGCTGGCAGGACAGGTGCATGGACAATATTTGGTCTCACACATGCAGAGAAACACACACAACTGAAAATACTGCTCAGATACTTGGAGATTTCTCAGGTGAAATCTCTCTCTCTACAAGGCTTAGTTGTACTGTATAAAGTCCATACAGGCAAGGGCTGTAAAGTATTCACTTAACATAAAATTGAATAATATCCAGTCTTGGAAATCCCCTAATTCATTATTTTGGGGCCAAATTCTGTTTTATTTTAATTTTCTGTTTTAGGAAAGCAGCTCTTATCTTTAATTTTCTAAGAAAATGCATGAAATATGAAACATGCTTGTAGCAACACAGGCAATTTTATTTTAGCACATACACGTTAAAACACATTAAATAGCTTGTGTCTGCAGTGATTCTGCCAGAGCGCAGCACGCAGAAACCAAGCTGTCACCCTGGATGCAGTGAGAATGTGAGAATGTGTACCCAGTATGGTGCACAAGGTCATGTTAAGATAAAAATACCTAGTAGCCTTTTATGGATCATCTTTTGAGTTGAGCCTGATACTCGATGAAGATATCTGAGTGCATTGCTCAAACATTTTCAAGTTGTTTCAAAAGCAAGAGTGGACATATTTTAAACTTAAGAAAGTTTTATTGTCACTGACGTCAGTGATGATACATTAAGGTTCAGCAAAATCAGTCTTACATCCAGTTTGATGTTTATAAGTTAAATACACTTGTAAATTCATCAAGTTAATATCTGCTATAAAAGTCCTTACAATCAATAAATTTATACACATGAACGCAAGACTGAAAATCTGCTGAAAATATTTTAAAGGATACCTTTAAGCAATAGATGAAGTCTGGTTTGATACTGTAACTATCACAGTTCAGATTATCATTCTGTAAAAATTCCTCTGTTTATTGGACATGATAATGCTTTTAGGAAAACACTGTGAACCACTCAGCAACCTTCCTCCAAGCATGGGCCAAATAGCAGAGATGCCACATACATCCAGGCATTCTGTATCACACTTTTCATTGCATCCCCTAAATAAATCTTGCCCTCCTCACTTGACAAGCCAGAAATAAAGAGGGGGCACGCACAGTGGGGTGTAACTATAGAAACAAACACACCAAGCTTTTTATACTCTGTTACTCCTGGATTTCACTCACATTCTTCTAATGGTGAAGAAGTGCACTGAAAAATTTCAAGACCTGCAGGCTAAAAAGTCCAATCTTAATTCACGGTTCAAATTTCTTTTTAAAAGAGAAAATGCTAATATTTATTCCTGAGCTGTGTAAGGAACTATACTACTTCTCAGGCTTTAGGTGATGGGCTGATGTATAGAGGAAAACAGCTACTAATTGCATCTATTTTGGAGAAGAAGCATGTCATTCATTAAGGCATTAGTTTGGCTTTATCCAATTCAGATATTAAAGGCATGACATGCCTTTAATGAGCAACTATGGTAAACAGAGAAAAGTTGGGTTGAAGCCAGGCCCTGCTGCTCTGCATCAACTCTTTATCCAGGGGAAGCTAATGATGACAGCAGGCAGCGATGATCTCATGATAGATGGAAAACAAAACCCAAGCGGATCTCATCTCTGTATCTCTAACAGCCTGAAAGAGAGAAGACAGGATTTGCTTTCTTTCATCTCGGTGCAGTTGTTGAAAGGGGAATTCTGGGATTTTTGAACCTGGACTCTATTTTTTAAATGTTTTTAGGTGAAAATGAATGGTACTTCCCATTACTTTTTAAATTGTTCCAAAATATGTCTCAGCTGTAAAACGACTGCAATGAAATTCTTCGGGGCATCTACAGCCATCGTTACTATGCTCACCTATTTTGCTTTTTGTCACTTACTAGCCACAATTCTGAACATGTCAGCGGACTAATTTTAGCATTTAGCTCAAAGCGCTGCAATACCTGAAATGCATATGGCCTATGTATAAAGTTAAATTAAATATAACACAAAGCAAACCAAGATGAAAAAAATGTTGTTTGTACAATCTCAAAAATATTGCACAAATTTTGTAACAACACTTCGTAGCTGTCAGAGATTCACAGGTTGTAAATATGACCTCAATTGAAATCTTGCATAAAATTAAATATAGGCTAATACTTAGATTTAGACAATGTAATTTATGTAGTTGTTTTGAAAAAGTATGTCAGCTACTTATATCATTGTAACATTCCACACTGACAGAGGATCTAATTGATTTTTTCCCTTTACAAAAGCAAGAGTTTGACTCATCATTCTTCACATTCTGAGCATGTCCATAATGCTTATCACTCCAAAACATCTCAAAGATTCATACAACTGATGAACAGCTCAGTCCAGCTGTGCACAACACTTGTAGATATATGTATCACTGTCAAAGTGTGTGTGTGTGTGTGTGTGTGTGTGTGTGTGCCCAGTGTCAAATACAGGTAAAGGTCGACAGCATCAGAGATATTTTACCTAAAAGACATGTAACTGCAGTGGCGCACTGTCTCCATATGCAACTCAGTAAGTGTGCAAAAGTTTCTGCTGGTTCATAGAAAAGTAGCACAGAATGATCACACTTACACAATAACATAAGAGACATTTGCATTAGTTCTGATCTCCCCTGCTATCTTGATACATTATCAAGTCTTTTAATGCATTATGGGTTTCTTGTATCAGGATAAATCATGTTTGACTTGTGAGGATAGAAAAAAATTTTCAAAAGCTGAGCTCAAAGTTGGAGATACCTTCACTTCTGATGAGAGTGATTAGCTGAGAATGGGTGAAATTCAGGACAGAGGAATTGGGGGTGGGCATGATTACATGGTCAATGAACAGTTAAACACATGACAGTGGAAAGTCTACACTATGATTGTTTTTATCTATAAATTCAGCTTTCTATTAGCAGAAAAACCCTTCACAATGACTGTATTGTATCAGTTCAAAACGCTTTGTTTGAATCTCATAGGGCAGCAGTAATCCACTGGTATTTCTCTCCTTACGCCTCCTGGTACCTGCAGTACCATTCTGCTCTTCGGCTGGATGTCCACCAGGTCTTGGGACACCGGCCCCCACACCAATGACAGATGGTTTAATTTCCCTCCGTAATTTTTTTAAAGTGAACAACGTTATTATGTCACTCTTGCAGTAGCACTCATCCCAAAACCATTTTTTGGGGGAAAATCAGGATGGGGGTTTGGGATTCAGGACAAATGCTTGTGTTTTGTGATTGTCCCAAATTTTTAGGAGCAGAACAGTTTATCATTGGGTTTTGTGTTTCATTAAAGGACCTAAAATGTCATACAAAAAACAATTTGGCTTTAAAAGCAACTAGAAGAAAACTATGTAATATGCTTTTAATTTCAAGGATCCCTTATTGACATTTTTCTGAACTTAACATGTCAGCTTAATTTCAAAACTACTTCTCTCTAATCTAGATCTCATCACGAGCTATCCTCAGATATTCTCCAGATAAACACTAAATATCGAAAGCTTTCCACTACTTCCAATCACAGAGATATGATGAAATATAGAGAAGGATAAATCTCAGAATTTTTAATGACAAACAGATATTGAGATACCTGTGATTGGTGTGATTCTGTTTACTTTTGTGCATCGACTGCATATGCGACGTCTGTGCGCTGCTCGCTTGTCTCTGTATGTTTCCTCTTCCTGTCCTCCCTTGCCATAGAGATCTCAATCTCACTGAGACCTCCTCAACAAATAAAGGTTACAACAGAAAACATTTCAGAAGATCAACTGCAGAATGTGTGAAGTCGCTTACGAAAGTAGCTCTCAAAGACTCTTTGAAAACAAGTTGTGATATCAGAGAGGTGTCACAACCCTGATAAACTCCATGTCCCCTCAGAATAGCTGAAGATGATTGCCCTTACATTCTCTGCTCTACGCACTAACATCCTAATCATCTGTCCTGTTGTAAATATAAACGGCGTATAAATAGAGGATATTGAGACCTGAGACATTTGAATCTCGTTCCGAGGAGGAAGAGGTTTGTGTTCTGCTGCACTGGATGATTTGGTGCAGGGTGTCCATGACTGCGGTCAGGTTTGAGGGGTGCACACTCAAAATTTAGATCGGTTCCTGCCGTCACTGCTGCACCGCAGGCTCAGTGCAACATTTCATCCGCTTAATGGTGGATTAAAGCATCCTGCGGGCAGATTGATATAGGTCGGGTGCTATCACTTGACTTTAAAGGAGAACCAAAGTGCATGGAAACAGGCCTGATATAGCAGCTGGATCAGACCCAAACACTGGGCAACACATCACTGTAGATAGAAATTATAAAAATATTACATGGCTTATGAAATTTAACAGGAATCTGGATCCATATATATAGGTAAGCCCTTCAGTTGTGAGCTCAAACATGACGCAGATGGTAATTGTTCTTTCTTGTGTGTTAAATAGGCAATTGTTTTATATCTTAAGCACAGACAATGAACTCAGTGTTTGACAAAAGCATCATAAAACTATGATTCATCCTGTATTACACCTATTTTTATGGTTTTTCAATTTTAAAGCCAAAATTGTATGATTTCTAAATTTTTATTTATTTATTTTTTAAATCAAAATGTCTGCTGATAGATTAACGGTTTCTGTCCAGCCTTTGGTTTTTCGTTTACCATTTACATGGGGAATTTCTTCAGGCACTGGAGCCATCTTTGAACAGTTACCAAAAATATGAAGAACCAAGTCTTAAAATTTTTCTTTAAAGGTTCACTTTGTAGAAATAGTTGATTTCTAGGTCTCATTCTTAACTTGTCAAGATCTGATGAAGCAGGAAACCCCCTAGTCAAATACTGACGCTTTGGGTCAGTATTGGACTAGTTGGGAATCTAGAAAATAGGATCTGTTATTCATTCAAATGACATTCGCATCAGTGTAACTTTTTAATCATAAGAAACTTTAATATCACTGCATGTAGATAACATTGAAAAGCAAAATGGAGAATCTTCAAAAAACATTATATCCTAAATAGAAAATTCATATTAAAATTCTGTCTTGTCTTATTTATACATATAGTTTTATCCATTTTGTCCTTTACAAATAGGTACAAATATACCGTTGTTTGACAAAAAAACAACAAGGGGAAAAATTTATATTGTTATACAATGTAAAAAGCAGTCTTAGTTTACCCGGTTAGCAAGGCAACAGTAACTGATCTTAGTGCAGTTAATATACAATGGCAATGCTTGTAGTTACACTTACAGTGCATAATAACAATATTTATTTATTTACACTATTTAATTCCTATTAATAAGATTGTTACCAACAATTTTAAAAAATTTCATATCTTGTAAAGTTATAGTTAACATCTCATTTTAAGTCTCCCTATTTATAAGCAGTATAATAAGAATTTTTCTATAATCCAACACACTATAAAGTCACTGTAAGCAGCCTTAACAACATGTTTAATTTATAGCATTTGTCAGTGACTATAATTTTCAATAACCATTAGTAATACAGCTGTGCTGTATTGTTCGTCATTATTAGTTTATACATCAGCCTCCACACAGGCATATTACAGGAGACAACATTGCTGACAAATTCATTTTTAAAAACATTTATCTGCTTACACAACATTATAGTTTGTCATTAGGAAAATCCTTATCTGTTTGCATACTGCTCATAAATGCTAAAGGGATGCTTAAGATAACGTGCTGCAGTTATACAAAAATTACAGACTTTTAGTCTAAAAAGCCAGGAAATTGTTCCTGTTTGCGAAGCACACAGGTACTTAAAGTTCAGCAGACATTTAACTTGCTATGTAACAACCTTTTTTTTTTCAAACACAAAGGCATTTCCTACACAATATGGCCTGTTTTCTCACAGAATTTGAAACTGAAATGTCGTTTTCCACTGCGGCGACTTGATTCTTTTTTCAATCTGAAAGAGAGAGAAAATGACACAGAACAATGAAAACAATGTATCCTGTCCCATCGTCATGTATCCTACAATCACCTGCTTTTCCCACTTGTAACTTCTGCTTCGGCCAAGTTTAGGTGGCCTTTGCCATGACCTTTGACCTCTATGCAGAAACATCTGTTTGATGGAAAGGATAACTAACATTATTCTACAGAAAAATCTATTGATGTGATTTACGCTTTACCAATAAGAGGCTGCAAAAATGCAGTCCCTGAGGCTGATGCAACAGAGAGTAGGGAGGATTTATCCGAGTATTTCTTCCAAAAAATACTATTTCTTTTTACTCTGTACAGCCTTCTGACACTCTTAGCTGACAATCATCCAAGCCCAATTGTATAGTTCAAGTGGTGTTTGGTTGTAACTAACTCTACAATCACAAATTTAACCTGAGCTTTTCTTAACTGCACCTATATAAATGAGTTTGGTTTTAAACCAGTAATGTGGCTACTGGGGTTCAGGTTACAGGTAAGACTTCACATTGATCTTAGTCTATACAGCTATGCTGAGTTGAGCCACAGGGACAGATAGGGATCTGTGGAGACCAGTTAGCCATCATAGTGAAACCTTACCGCTGAAAGATTGGGCATTCCAAGGGGGATTTGGTATTGTGGAGCAATATGCTCAACTGAATCCAAGCTGTTCATCCTTTTCAGTCACCCACAAATAGAACACCAACAAATGTCATTCAGGTAAAACAAAAGACACTTTGTGAAAACTGCTGTTGAGGGTAAATAAGTTCTTTTGTTCTGTCTTTTAAACATTTTGGCATATGAATCAAACAAGAAGTTTCTGCCGGCCCTTTGGAGGGACAAATTGATTTTAAAATGAATGAATTTTACTTAAATCTCCACTTGTAGCATAAAGGAACACAAATCAACAGCTGTACATTACATCATGTGTCACTGAACAAAACTTGTGTGTGTTTTGAGGAGTGATGAATGTCTTTATTGGGGCTGTTGACATAACAAGGGGCGTCCACAAAAACAGAAGTCAGAACAAACGGAGCGATAAAATGTATCAGAGCTGAAGGATTGATGGCTGGTTAAGTTTCCTGAGTCACAGTGCAGATGGATGTTGTTCACAGCAGAAGCAAATTTATGGCTCAGTTATAAACAGTCTAAATGGTAGTCCAAACAATTATTTTCATGTGCATTATATTATTATTACAAATAAAAATAGTTTTGACTTGAAGAAAAATAATTGAATATTTAAAAATTCCATTAAATGTACTTAGTTGGTGGATTGCATGTATTACCTGGGGTCACAGAGTGTGGAATATATACTTATCAAGCTGACTATGCAGATTTCATAACAGTTCTCTGCTGTTTTTACACAAATGTTTTAACATCATAAACGTCCACCTGTCAACTCACATCACATGAAACGAAGCTACAGGTTTAACATTTAACAAAGAAACGTTCCATCAGCATTATCTGAGCTCACTAGAAACTGCATGTGAATGATGAGAGACTTAAATGTAATAAAGCCACGGTGTGACTCTGACAGTTTAACACTGCCTGAGGAATGCTGAGCTAATGCCAGAGGCGATGCCGGCAGGTGAACGAACATCCATCTGTCAGCAGACCTCCTGATCACAGCAGCCCTGCCAACTGCATAAAGCCAGGGTAGGAATGTTTAAACCAGCCTGGAGAGGACAACAGGACAGGAAGCTGTCCCTACGACTGTAGACCTTATGGGTGTTTGCATTCTGGGGGAGTTGCAGGTCACTGACAGAGTGAACTATTTTGGGACATGGGAGTGTGGACATAAAAATGGTTGCATCTTATGCTGTGCTCATCTTTTTAGAGCAAATTAATTTTTTTTCTTTTTCTTTTTTTTGCCATGATAGCAGCCCAGCTCTAAAGATTGCAATGTTGTTTGGCTTATTAGTTGGTAGCTCACCCACTTTGGTCCAGAAAATTATATTTTGACAACTATAGAACAGGTTGCTTTCAAAAGATTTAGAAAGGTTTTTGAAAGTGTTTACTTATACAGTTAAATAGCTTGACATCTTTTGGATCGATTGGTGATTTTTTTTCGCATTGTTTCCAGAATGAACCCTAAAGAGTTTGCCATCAGTAGGTCAAAATTTCAATTTGTGACCAAATACCTGCAATAATACTGCCATACCTGCCAGTCTCAGCTGTACTTTGCGTTTGGTGCCATTTAACATTTATTAGCCCGCTAGAACACTCAACATGCTAACATTATCATTTTGAGTATTGGCATTTAGCATCTAATACAAAACACTGCTTTTTATCCTGTTGTTTTCTTTTACGTGGGTTGCAGTGATTTATGATTTCTAAAATTTGAATCATAACAAATAGCTTAGCTTACTCAGAGAATGATAATGCACATCCAAACTAACGACATGATTTATTTTCAAATTCACCCATATGCAAGTGATTTGTATCACCTGTAGACACACAGGTCACATCAGGAAATGAGCAATATCTTCAGTCCTTTCAACATAGTATTAACATTTATCCAATCTACTTTCCAAGGAACCAGCACCATGAACAAGGTTGGGAAGGTTACTTTGGAAATTTAATAGATTACAGATTACTAGTTACCCTACTTAAAATGTAATAAGTAACTATTTCAATTACTTAATCAAAGTAGTGTAACTTATAACGTTTGATTACTTTTTTATTACTGCTCTTAAATTTCTACCAAATGTTTTCAACTGTTAGCCATTTTCAAATGTTTAAATCAAGCCGTGTTAATGGCACACGTGGGGCGCTGCAAATTCACACAAGAGAACCAATCAAAAGCATCAGAATAGCATCGAACTTCACTAGACGGTCTTGACTGGAAAAGGCAAAAGAAGGCATTGTGCTCACCAAAACATGCAAAGGAACAAAATGAATATCATTCAACATATAGCCTGAGTTTTTTTACAGGAAATATTCAAATGTAACCCCTTTGTAATTATAAACATTTTTACCAGCACATTCTTTCTTAGTAACTGTAACTGATTAGAATTACATTTATTTTGTAATTAAATAAGTAATTTCATTACATGTAACTAGTTACTCTCCAACACTTATCATTAACAAAGATTTAAAATGCCAAGGTCGATGATTGTGACAATTTTTAAAACAACATAAGTAGACAGAGCACAAAGCATCTTTAGCTGGATAGAGTAGAGGCAACGCAGTCAATAGATCGCATAATATCAAGGGTGTGACGGCTCTAACTAACCTGCTGTGACTCCACATCATGTGACTGGAGTGCAAAATCTATTTTAATATTCTATAAAAATTTCTTTCTCTCTGCAACCACCACCTCTCCCTTTCTCCTTTTTTGAGAGATGTGTAACATGGTGTAAAGAAGTGAAACGTGCAAGACTAAAATAAGCCCTATAAATGTTTTTGAGGGCCACCTGCCAAAGCTTTAACTTAAGCACAAAGAAAGAATCTAGAAAATGTGACACTCACTCTAAAATGTCTAAGGTGTAAATACTGAAGGTTGAGGCCTAGCATACTTTGACATCTCTAAAAAAATATATACTGTAGGTCAAAGCATCAGGGAAAGTAAAAACAAGATCTTTAGAGACCGCTCACTATCACTTTACTTCTCAGCACCAGACTCGTCTACTTTATGCAGCAGGATAAAAAAAGACTTGCATTGACAATAAAACATTGCCTGCAACAACAAACAAAAGCAAAATTTTTAGGTTCCTTCATATATATAGCTGTCTTTTTGTTGATTTGTTTTCTTGTTGGGGCCACAAATCACAGCAGCTGCTGCACTTCAGATTCTGCAGAGACTTGCTCAATGACAGGCAAAGAATGCGGGCCAGTTGACTCTGACATTGAGGCCACATTATTCCCCTGCAGTCACAGTGTTCCCTTTAATTAGGATTGTCTGACCTATGACCTTTGGGAAGGAGAAGCCTCAGAGGTCACAGAACCGAAGCAGGAAAGGAACACAGTCTTTAGTTTGATGAAGAGGCATGACACAGGAAGCTAAATTACAATATGCATACATGCAGGAAACCATCAAGTTATCAACCAGGTGTGCGTACACGTTGAATGACATTACACTAAAAAGTTCTGCATCAGTTTCGGTTTAAAGACAAAAACTTTCAGATCATTTGTCATTGTCTAAGTCAATTTTCCTAAAGCACACTACGACCTAATGGGCTAAATTTCAAAACAAACTCCCCATAATTGTTAGGAAAACAATCAGCTCATCTCCTCGGCCTATTACGTTGGTTGCACAGTTTCTAATATGTTGACAGTGCTTTAAAGGCAGTGACATTCTCGGAAGTCAAAGGCCAAACAGCAATGACAATTTAATTTTGTCCAATAACGGTCACTCATGTGCCTGGAATGACTAGTACATTTTGTACTTGGACTCTGGAGTTTTAACAAGTGAAACTGACCTGTTCAACTTGGCCTTCACTACAGGATGTGCATGCACGGGTCCATTTCTGACAAAGATTTTCACAGATTCAGCAACAGCATTAACTACCTTGTTTCTTTTAAAGCTTCTAAAAACATGCAAATAAAATATTAGCAGAAGCCTTTATCCTCTGCATTAAATATTCATAACTAAAAACATTAACTGTTTTGTTTGGAAAAAGGAAAAACAAAGGCCATAAAACAGTAGAGTACATTACATCTCTGTACAATTACAACTGTTGTCTGCTGCTATGCTTCATGCTAAGCTAAGCTAACTGGCTGCTGGTTTGTCATTGATCAACTTATCTTACTCAGCAAGAAGGTGAATCAGTATTTCCCAAGATGTCAAACTATTTCTACAGAGCTTCAGTCGCTCTTTTTTTCCAGTACATGAAAATTTGATTCGGATAAAGTTTTTAGTTTTCTTTACATTTTTTTCTTCTAGCTGTGACTTGTATGACTGAAATGAACCTTTTATTGCTTAAAGACTAGATTATTCAAGGCTCTGTCTGTTTCTCAACCTATGGATTCTGAAATTGCAAGTTGCTCATCCTACAGCTCTGTTCATGGCGAGAAATTCCTCATACGTGCTTTGCTGTTTCTATTGTTAGATATGTATTAGTATAGATATGCTTGATGGAGCGATTGACTGAATGTGTAACCAAAATGTGTGCTAAAATAATTAGCCCTGTGAGTGACCTGAGTATAGATCTTACCTTGCTGTCAAAGGTAAGCATTCCAAAGAAAGAAGAAAAAAAAGGTTGGTTGTGGGAAAAAGATCCTTTACGGGAAAAAAAAGGCCTGAAAAATATAGTCTGCACTGACACTAGTGGTCCAGCCCTGCATATCATCTTACAAAGCTGTGTAGGTTGACTCTGATGAAAGAAACAAACATAAAGTAAAAAAATACATCTTTTTTATGAACACCTGCCATAACAAGGTAGTGTCTGAGAATCTCTGTAAATGCCAAAACACTAATGATAATGACATATGATTTCCTAATTATTGATCATTCCTCCTAATGTCACATCTCAGGTGTTAGGTTGAGTTTGTCATTGGCTTGTATTTGCACAGGATTGTTGCTGTAGAAAATAACTCCCACTGTGCTGTCACCAACCCTTTTCTCCTTGTGCTGAATGACATATTCTGCTATCTAAGTTCCACACCTAAGTAATTTAACGTAAAGTTCCATCCAAGAGCCCTCATAACTTTAAAGTGATACTTAACTGCAAATTCAGTTCAGTGTATCTTAGATGTGTTGTATACCAGCATTCCTCCATGGTCAAGGAGTTTTTGCCACCTACTTTAGTTGCTTTTGCTGACAGTCCGTGGAGATTGAATTTCAAAACATCATAATTATCTA
>JAQLOL010000019.1:3684685-3701885 GCA_029783665.1 Naso thynnoides
GAGATGTTTTATAGATTTATTATGTATTTTTCTAATGTTTGAGGCCTAGTCACCATTTACTCCAGTTGTTTGGGAGATTACTGCAATGCCTTTTTCCTGTTAAACTTCAGCAGCGCTTTGTGAACTGAAATACTTCACTGGACTTATTACTGGTGGTGAGGGTAAGTAAATAATGACTGAAATTTTTAAATTTTTGAGTGAACTGTCCCTGTAAGATTATATTATGTTGCAGACAGACCTTTAGTTACTTTACACTGAATTTTACAAAGATAGAATCAAACGAGCCACAAAAAGCAAAAGCAAACAGCTTTAAAAAGTAAAAGTCTTATATTGTGATAGACTTTTTCAACCAGCAGAGAGGCTCAGCTTTGGATGCGACTTCCTGAGTGTATTTATAATCTACTGGATGTCAGACTGTCAGTGTGATTTACAGTTTTGGAGACAAGAACAATTTATAATTTTAGATTTAATGGTTGTGACTCCTCTATTTTTAATATTTTAATTCAGGACAGGAAGCTGTAACACAGCACTCTCAGTTGTCGTTCGAGGACTTTTGACCTGCAGTTCAGGATGCAGGGTTTTTTCCTTCACTAACATCTGAGCTGGCTGAGTGAAGCAGCTGCAGCAGAGGGTCTGTCTACTGTGGTCTTACCGAGTTCCTGAGGAACAGCACAGGGGCAGAGAGGCAATATTACTCAGACTGGACAATCGAGAGGAACATCCCAGAAAAGGTTGCTCAACTTCAAATCTGTTTAAAAGACAAAGAAATAGGAAATTAAGAACTGGTGATTTGGAGATGTGAATCATGATATCAAACTCAGGAACCAGGAAAAAAAAGAGAAGAAGAAAAATCATTGATCATCTCTCAGATTCCTGCAAGTGGTATACTTAACATTTAGAGCTAGAGCCCATAAGTGGGTCAGTATTACTAAATGCAGGTATAGCAGCATTAGCGCATGTGTAGCATGAAATAACAGGAAATTCCAACAGAGAAATGCCAAATTAGGTTTGGGTTAATTATATTAACAGTGTCACTAGCCATGTCTCCATTAATTATGAAGCAAATTTTAATTATTTTTGCCGTTTCCATTCACCATTTCTAATGCAATACTTCAAAATGTGTATCAAAAACGTTATGCACACATGGCTAGTATGCCCATTAGAGAGCACGTAACATTTCATTTGGCTGCATTTAAGTGGCATCATTTCCTCTCTAACTCCTCTAGTTGCTTTAACTTCTCATATCAGCTTCAGCTGATCAATGTGAGCAAAGTGAATGACTGCATCGTTGTAACTTCTGTTTTTTTGCCACAACTTAGCGGAAGATGTGTTGAAATGCCTCCTGTTGCACTAAGTTTAAACTGAATTATGAACAGAGAGAAGGAGCTCACAGTTAAAATATTTTGCCACCATCATCACCATAGCAATCTATAACGAACATCAAACCACACAGTGGCAGTGAATGAAGACTTATAATCAGCAGATGAATGTATGCTTTAAAATCTTTGTAAGTGTGAAATATTTGTAAAACAATTAACATTTTGACTCTTTGTAGGGGAAAAATGTCAAATACCAACCTCTCTGCTGTGTGACATCAGCATTGTTGCTGTTGTTCTCATTTGTCTCCTTCAGTGACTCCACTGACGTCTTGTTAGAGATGACGCCTTCATCATCAGTTTTCTCCTCCACACTTGGCTCAGCAGGAGGACTCTGCTGAACAATGTCGTCTTTGGGTTTGTCCTCAGAGCTGTCTGGGGAAGGCGCCGGAGCTGCAGACTCAGTGCTGGGATCAGTAACAGATTTATCAGCCTCGGCTGTGAGTGAAAACAAAAGCAAGCCATACTTATTTTTCAGTGGTTTTCAAGAACATTAATACTGTTTTTCTACTTTGAATCTAGTTACAGATTGACACACGAGAGTAAAAACAATATGTGAATGAACTGAAGCAGCATACAGGTTGAGTCATTGGCATATACTGGAAGAACCCAACATTAACGTGATTCTATTTTAAAAGGAAGTCAAACTACTGCAATAAATTCGTTGTGTAATGTTGTTGAGACATTTCTTGATCATTTGACATTGCAGATGTGATATTTGCTTGACTTTCTCTCTTTAGTACCCACATAGTAACAGTATTTCCACTCATATGGCTTGAAGTGGTTTTGTCCTCTCTGACAGGGGGATTTCTCTCTGCAAAGGCATTTGAGGGGGCCACCATGTTGGTAATGAGGCGGCTGATTACTGACCAGTTCCTAATGAGCCACAGCCATGCAGCTGTTAGAGGTTGTGGGAAAGTAGGGCGGCCCCATCATTATCTGACCCAGGGTTAGATGGAGGGAAAGCAGAGATGAAGGGGAGAGGAAGGTGGCTGGCGTTCTAGACATAATTCTGCCCTGAGTGAGGTGGCTCCTCAGGCATCATTCTAATCTTCACAGAATCATCATGTCTGTCTAGTTTATGGTGGATGGCTAGACTCTTTATCACTGCTGTGGACCACTGACCTGACTGCAAGAATAGCATTCTCCTCTAGCATGCTGAGATTGGAAAACTGACTATGAAATTGGTAATTGTTACATGAGATGTCAATTATGGAAAAAGTTAAGTTAATATGAGAAGAAACATTAAGTACTTTGGCTGCACCCAGTGTCATCTTTTAACATTTAAAGCCTCTTTTGAGTTGTTGTTTTATTATGAACTTTTGAATTTGTATTGCTATCTTTTATGATATTTATGATTTTATTTAACCTTTATTTAACAAGGTTAGTCTCATTTAGAATAAGTATGTCTTCTCTCAGAGACACCTAGCCGAGATAGTTAACTGCAAAAACATTAAGTTGCAGACAAACATAAACAGAGACCAAATAAAATTGACAAGCATCAAAATTTGCAGTCAAAGAACTTTCCAGGAATCACAACCAGACAAGCTAAAAACATAGACATCAAATGGAATCTGCTTCAAGATCTTCCATTTTGGATTTGAAAGCATTTAACGAGACCAGTTCCTTTAGTTTCAAGTCATTCTGCAACAAATTCCAGGCCGAGGGTGCAGAATACTGAAAAGCCCTTTTCTCCAATTTCTGTTTGGGCATTTGGGACTGAGAGCACAAAGAAGTCCTGGAAATACAGCATGTGAACGAGTGCGAGCGGGACGAGTTACCACTCATGGAGCAGTCCATGTGCGCTCTAGCGCTTAACACTTCTTCACACCGCTCTGCTCTGTCCCACTCTGCGTTCAACACAGATTTCACTCTGCTCAGCTCCAAAATCACTCTTCTCACAAAAAAGAATGAAGGAAAGAAAGAATCTCCACATCTTGCAAGCAGCCATGAGGTGTATCACTCCTCCCAGTCAGTGGTTTCCCTCATATAGCCTCATAAACCCCCAACATTTGTATTTGTCACAGCCTTTAAAACTTATCGCAATTAAAAAAAACAACACCATGTTGAGCGTACTCATGCAGGCAAGCCATGTGCGCTTGGGCAGGTCTAAGCATGATGCGAGCGACAGTGGAGCGGAGTTGAGTGGTGCCACTCCAATTCCACTCCAGACTGTTAAAAAATCATCTCACAGCTCCACCTAGATTTTTTTGCTCCTGCTCACTGCTCACTCCTGCTCAGCTCCACTCACATGCCCTGCCTGGGAACGTAATGAATACTGTTCACCAGTTTTCTGTATGATTAAAACACAGAGATACTGTGGCAGCAAACCCTGAATCACCTTATATATAAAGGTGTGCCAATGTGAATGCCTATGTGACGCCAGAGAAGGCCATCCCACCCAATAGTATAATTCAAAGTGGTGAGTCAGAGCTTTAAAGTTTGTAATGAACCTCAAAGACGAATGCTAAGCTATATCAACCATATAAGGATGATAAGCAGAGGTGTACATGTACAAAAGATCACCATAGTCCAACACAGATAAGAAAGTCACAGCAAAAAGACACAACTTGTTTCGAAAATAAAAACTTAATTTTGGCCTCACTTTGTTTTAACCAGGTACAGCATGTGTGGTTCAAAAGTGAGGGAACCTTTAATAAGAATATCAGGTTTTTGTAAGGGTTAACAACCTGTATCTCATTTCCATCTTGAGTGACCACAAAAAGTGCTGTGTATCTTTTGATCTACTCTTTTAGTAGATAAACAACAAAAGTTCAGAATTATCTACATTTCAAACAAGTTTCAGTCCAAGCAGTGTATTTTGCACAACAAAAGCATTCTAGTCAAGTCAAGTCAAGTCAACTTTATTTATATATTCTGCAAGCAATCAATTTACTGTACGCTCAAAAAATACAAAACAGTGTCATCAGCATAAAAAATTACATTTGCATTTGACACATTTTGACCCAGGCTATTCACATAAATTGTAAATAAGTGTATGCAATACAGAGCCCTGAGGCACACCCTTGTGGACAGATACAGTATCTGAACATAGACCATCAAGCTAAATCACTGAGACCAATTACTAAACCTGGCTGATAATGATGCCCCCCTTGCACACACAGGCACGCAACCCCCCCCCCCCCCACGATCAAATAAAGAAACACACAAACAAAAAGAAAGTCAGCACAATTTCACCAATTCCAACCTCAAAATCCAAGATGGGCACTCACAGTGGTGTAGTAACCTGCTGGTTTTCAGCACTCCTGTCTTATTTGTGTACCATTAAATCAGTTGCACACTCCACTTTTAAACTTCTATCTGTGAATATCTTGCTATTGTGTTTGCATGTGTAAAATAGTACATAGTGTGGTAATGCTAGCTCTTCGTCAGGTGGTCTGATGAAGAGTATGAATAACGCTTCAGACTTTGCTGTTTACACTGTGGTGAAATAAATCACAAGAAATTAGAGCCATGCAGTGTGCAAGCTGTTTGCTCCTTTTTGATCCTTTCAGCCTGTCACTTTTGAATCATTTTGTAAAAAAAATCTCACCAGCCACAAACTATGTTTTTGTGTTCTTACAATCTAGTTTTCCAGTTTTATTATACTGGTTACCAAATGTTCCTTTAAGTTATTTTAGTTTTCAATTCGCTGAAGTGTGTTTTGCAGTTCCTTTCACACTTATCTCATTTGTGGAAGTCACTTAGGAAAAGAAGTCAACCATTCAAACAGCTTTGAGCAAGGACACAAAAATAGATGACATAATAAAAAAGACATTTAGTTAATGTTAAAGCTGCTTGCTACACTCCAGCTACATTAACTCTGTACTCTATATCTTATCTATTAAACGGTGGACAGAACCCTTGTGATATCACGCATTGGTTTGTCCATAATCATTTTGTAGCTTTGAGTTTTGCAACATGGCTGTTTTGTTTTTTTAGTTTCAAAAGTGACCACAGTTTAGCGAGAGTGTAGAGCAGCGAAGGACGTGCTGTTCAACTAATCATTGGGTGAGGCTGGGCAGACAGTTTGTGACTGCTGTCTCTCAAAACTGCCCCGCCTTAATTATGTATAACTTTAAGCCTTAATATAATTTAGATAAGTGAGTAGAATCAAAGTTTAAAACTCTTGTTAGTTCCCCTGACCAAGGCACTGGCAAAAAATCTTGAGTTGGTTCCCTGGCACTGTACTGCAGCAGCCCGCTGCTCCTAGTATGTATAGTTAAGGTAAACTATGAGTAGGTTAGGTCAAGCGCAGAAGATCAATTTCCCCAAGAAGAATAATATAATTGCCTCTCTCTCTTTTCATTTACAGGTAAATTAGTAATCAGGAAGCTGATCCTTTTCATTCTGTTATCTCAGGATCACAAAATAATCATCTCCTTATCATGGGGTAACAGCTTGTTATCTTGTGATAATGGCACAAATTAATACATTATCATGGGGTGACAAAACTTGCTTTCCCATGATAATGGGATAACAAAGTCTGTTTTCAAATTAAAAAGTTGTTTCCTCTTAACTAATAAATAATTTTCTATCAGAGATCGCGAGTGCCACGAACATCAGCATGTAGATGGCTCTTGACACCTGTGATGCTGTGGGAGTTACACAGTGAGACAGGCAAGTCTTAATAATGAATTTATCCCTGCCATTTATAATAATACAGACTTTTTTAAGCAGCTGCTGGCTGATGCAGAGATGGGAGTTGGTAATCATCTTTGATTATCATAAACATGATGTTTTCCTTCCTTTCCTTTTCCATTATTAATTTTTATCTACATCTCAAATGCAGAAATTTCTACTAGCTGCTACTGTAGATTAGCTTTGAGGAGAATCGTAAAAGAAATTTTGTAATTGAGAAATGTATGTTTTGCTTGGCATCTGGCTGGTTTCCTTAGTGTTATACTGAAACACTTGACATAAAACAAGTGAGCTCAAGTGTGCTGAACAAGCAGTCATCATCAGCCAAACCAGACTCTTCCTTCTTGTCATCAAGTTGAATCAAAACAGCAGTAACAAATCCAGATGCATGGATAGAAATCTGCCTGCCCACCTGTCTGCCTAATGATAGTTTTTTCCTTCCCATGAGAGAAGAGAGGAAGAGATCCATTTAAAAGGTAGCCACTTTTCAAAGCCGGCATCAACACTGTCCATTTAAACAAAGTGTGGCCCAGGGCAGGGAGGCAGGTCTGGACATGAACTGTACCTTTTACCTTTCTTATCCAGCCTACAGGACTTTGAGTAAAACAGGGACAACTCATTCATTCTCAGACAGATGAAAAACTCCAAACAATAAGCAAACAATGACAAATTGCCACATGTCTAGTTTAAAATTTAGTATAAAAAAACAAATCATAGAGAAATTAATACTACTGAATTCACAATGTTTTTGTTTGCTTCCCAGTTTCCTGATTTTTGAACTTTCAACTTAATTTCTGACTTGTAGCATGTAAAAAATTTGGTATGTAATAGGAGTCGATCAGTTCAAAACAGTCATTCTATAGGACGAAATTACAACACCGTAGGAGATTTGATGCCTCAGGTGCAGTTACTGCACAAAATTGTAATATGTCAACTTGGCTTCCATTTCCATCAAGTGGTAATTGTGAGTACTGCAGTCCACATTTTCAGCTTGTCACCCTCTTAAGGGAAGGAAGTGATGTGTTTCAGTTGTGTGTCATTCTCTGTCACAAACATTTTTGATTTTTTCACTGGAAGTCTTTTACTGATCAGCATTAGTTTGTACACTTTTTCAGATCCTGTGAGCCATTGTTGTGTGTAGAATTTTAGATTTATTTTTTTACTAACTTCACACCAGTTGTTCAATCAAACAATTCATAAACATGTTGGGGTGACAACTTTTGCAAAGTTTCACTAAAATAAAAATGTACTTTTTGTATTACGCTTAGAAATCAGTGTCTAGTGGAACAAAACCCATTTTGTTTTAAAAAGTCCACTCCCTATTTAGAATCTATCTCACAGTATCTGTGTTCATGTTGCAAACTGTGCTTCCTTTTATTCAGTTTAACCAGTCTTAAGAAAGAGGAAGGAAAATAGCACACACATAGCTCAGAAAATATTTTTTGAATTCATGACTTGATTCACTACAACTTAAACAAATGTTACTTCCTACTTCTCTGAACTACGTATTAGGTAAAAAAAAAAAAGGTCAATCAGTAAACTACTTGTTGTTACCTTTCTGCTCCTCCTCCTCCTTTGCTTCTGGCTGTGTCTCAGGTTCTTGTGGCTCTTCTGGGGCAGTTTCTGCACTTTCAAAGGTTTTCAGACCTAAAAAATTGGACTTGGATCATGATTTATAACACACTCAGCGCAGCACAATCTGTATTTTCTATTGACATCTTCTGTGTAACATTGCTGTTGATGGGAGTGGGTGTATTGGTCAGACCATTCTGAGATACAGTGTCAGCAGGCATCTCAGGCTCCACAACGCTTAGAGGGATGTTGGCTTCATCCTGTCTGGTAGTGAAGTCGACAGAGTAGCGCTGAGGAAAGAGGGGATTCAGGACACGCACAGGAACACGTGTATGAGTACCACCATCAACAGAATACTAACATTTTTGGAGAAGGACCACTTTCGTGTCTGAGCACTTAATATGACGCCACTGCCAGCAAATGGGTAGCTTAGCTTAGCCCATGGAAACAGCAAACCTGACTGTACCAACGTGACTAAAGCTCAATATATACTTAATGCCATGTTTATTCAATCCACAGAAAAAAAAGTATAAACAGAATAAATATTACGGTTTTAAAGGGTGATGGTGATGTAAGCCAAGAAATAGTCCAGCCAGTGTGACTAAATTTACTAGTAAAAAGCATCTTGTAGGAATACATCACTTTCTGAGTAGATTTTTTTAAACTTTAAGACTTGAGCAGTAAAAAAAAAAGATATAATGTGTTTATCAGGAAGCTTTTAGCTACCTTGATTCCTTTGTTTCCAGTCTTAATGCTATGTTACACTAACAATCTGCTGGCTGTTAATTAAAAAAAAAAAAAAACAGACCAGCATACAAAGCCAGCGTTGTATGCGTCCTCTCATCTTACTTACGAAAAGTAAACAAATTAACATATTTTCCAAAATGTCAACCTATTGCCTCTTTGTTAGTGAAAGCATGAGGCTTCTTCACTTACCCTTCCTCTCCTCCGTGCAAAGTAGCAGGCAACTCCAAATCCAAGAGCCACAACAATGATTACAGCTATGATGATAATGCCTGAAGGAGGGAACACAGTTCATAGACATTTGCCCACATTGTGGCTGTGCAGTATAGCTCAAGACAAATACATAAAATTAATTGTTTATGTAAGGAGTAACTATAGATGTTATGGTTTGTTATCAATTGATATCATGTTTAAATGTAACTTACCAGTGGTGTCACCTGAGTCAGCGGTGGCTGTAAGAAATATAAAAATATTGATATGGTATTTATTAAAGACTGGCTGAAGTTGAACAATGAAAAGAAGTTGAGATGGTATTAAGCCTCTTAATGATAATGTCCAATTTCATCGTTCATACAGTCAGGAGGGAAAGTTGCTTATTAATTATATATTCAACAGGATTAAAGCTGCATTAATTGATCATTTGGGGTAGCAAAACAAGCTGAAAACACAACAGTGACATTTTCTGTTAACAAAGCTGATATGGTTAATGAGTTTGCAAACACTGACCATTTTCACTTTCAGCCACTTTTTTTTTACCCACTCCTGATGGGGATTTCTTGTTCTTTGGCCCCTTATATTAGGCTATTTAGCTGATAAATACTCCAATGTGGTGCTCTGTAGTGTAAAGGAGGTTCAGCAGAGCATTTTACTGTAAACTGCTGCCTGCTGAGACAACTTGGTGAGAGCAGTGAGAGTGACCCTTAATAAAAGATGAACTCTGGAGAGCAGGGCAACTGTCTGGTGATAATTCTATATTGTCGGACAAATGACACCCATTATAGTATTTTGTACTAACATACACTATTATCAAAAATAATAAAATTTTAACATACATTTGGATTATTTTCTTTCAAGTAATATTTTTATTTAACAAATGAAAGTATACAACAATGAATGCAGTATATGTTCATCCTTAATTTATAAATTTTCCAAGCTATACAGTTATATGGTTCTGGCATAGAGACCAGAGACTCATCTGCCCACTCTGGTCTGGGCCCAGGCTCGTTCTGGCATATATCTGAGTTTGAGTTTTACTTTCCAAACCAAACACTGTATACCATACATACTCTGTGATAGTGTAAAACTGCCTAATTATCGATCCAATGAAAGAAAACCAGCCTGTAGGATATGGTTTATTCATAAAAAATCTTTACTCACATTTGTTGTTGAGGTTGCCTTTTGTTTTGGTGGTGGTCGTTGTGCTTTTACTAGTGGTTTTGGGTGCAGCCGAGGACATTTTGGGCTTTGTGGTTTGGGGGGCTTCAGAACGTCCACTAACTGAATTAGAGACCCAGTTTATTCCACAAGCAAAAACACAGATGAAAACAATTATAAGAGTCAAATTTTAACAGAGCTGTTTTTGGGAATGCATGGTTACCATATGTGGTTCTCACCTTGCTGCTCTGTTGTCAAGGGTGTGAGGGTGCCGTTAGTGTCAGCGATGTTCATGGTACTGTTAGTTATGGAGATACTGGTGGTGACGGAGAGTGTTTCAGCAGGTGAAATACCGTTGCTAACAGACATTGGGGTTTGAAAGTTGTTTGAAGCTGTAGAAATCCCTCTGGTTGTTGTCTCCTCTGCTGTGACCAAAGCCACAACGAAACCTACATGACATAACACGAATATTATCCATGAATACCTGACTTACAAAAATTTTAACATGAAATCTTGGTATGTGTTTTTTTTGTTGTTGTTGTTTTTTAAATTTGTGTCACTATCAAATTCAAGTAATTCTTTAAGTTTATCTCAGTTTATTTTGTATTTGTTTTTTTTTTCATTTTAGTCTGTATATTGAACTTAATTTACTGTAATTTCTTGATTGTATCCTAATCTGTAACTAATCCAGGAACTTTATCTACAAAACTACCAGACATAAATTACAGTACTTTACAGTATTTACAGTAACTGTTATCCTTAAAAAAAAGCAGTTCAATACTGTATGTTGCATGTTGTGTATAAGGTGTGAATCTGTTTGCCTTGTAATGTTCTGATAATGATATTTTAATAAATTAAGTATTTCTATAGAATCTTCATTGCATTTTTACAATCTAGAAAAAATTAAACCAAACCCTGACAGAACATCTGAGACACAGGGTTCTTAGAAAACAACAAAAAGAAGACTTAACACTTTGCTAGTTACAGATTTTGATAATCATGACAATGTTATCAGATGTATGTCAAAAATACAAACAAACATCTAAAGAGCCTCACCCAGGATGAAGAAGGAAGAACTGATTGATGGCATTGTGAGTTTGTTTGATGGCAGCAGCTGTTGTTTAAAAGCTAAAAAGTCTATCTAAACTATGTAGATTAATAAAGATCTCTGCCTGAAGGTGATGCTTTCATATGCTGTGCTTCTTACTGAGAGCCTCAGAGCATTGCATGCATCTAAGTAGACCAAAAAAAGAGGATCAACGCCTCCGACCACAGCAGGATGCCTCAAAGAACACTGTTGCTCAAACAGTGTAAGAGGAAACATTCTGCTGGTTTGTTGCCTCAGACTCTTCTCTCACTGCAGAACAAGGACAGTTAGCAGATACAAAAAAATTCTGTTTTGCTTATCTGTAAATATAAAGTTAAGTCATTTATTTAGTGAACAATATTTATCAACTTTGTAACGCCAGTGAGAGCAAATATTTTATAACCTCTGAGTGTTTAAAGGATTATTTTGCTGATTTTTTTTCTCTGAGAAACCAAAGCGGTCATTTCTATTTGTACATCTTGATCTTGAGAAATTGATAGTGTTGCTAAATAGGCAACTTGGTTCAATTTTTCCATTGTTGGTATTATAATTTCTGCTCACTAGATGTCACTGTGACCAAGGAAAAAGACACCAGATGGGAATGAGACAGCTCCCCCCTCCTTCTTTTCTTTGCTAAAGGTATTGCTAACTTATTTCCTGTCTCATATACTGTGAAAGAAATGAACTGAAAGCATCAAAAGAATCATACATTTAAGCCACACTGCAGTTAGTTTTTTAGTTATAAAAGTCAATAGTATTATTTTTGAAGCAAAAGAGCACATTATAGCATGTTTTATGGTATTGTAGCTTAAGAGGAAGTTATGATTATATCAGAAAGCATTTAGAGATGCAACAGTCAGTCGATGAGTCATAACAAACAACTAAATTTACACCTATTTTAATAATAAATGAATAATTTTAGTTGTAAATTAAAGCAAAAAGGCCTAACTTTTACTGGCAGCAGCTTCTCAAATGTAAAGATTTGATGCATTTTATTGGATTTGGGAAATCTTAACAAGGATTTGTTACTATCCTCTGGCTTATATCAGCCAAATGATGAAATGATCAAAATTATCAGCAGATTAATTCCTAATGAAATTTAGCGTTGGTTGCTGAAATGTGTGTGTGCCACAAGTGTGCCAACTTTACTTGTGTTGTGTGGGTGTTGTAAGGCTGTATGTGTGTTCAGCCTTGTAGGTTCATTCATTACTGTTTATTTCCCCATGCCAGTGGTAATCAGCAGCAGGATTAGTGTTAACTGCCACCCAGTCACTGGCAGGCTCCACGTGGGCCACGGCAGGCCCCTCCTGTCGACTGGCCTGACCGGGTCTGTCAGGGGCCCGCTTGCAGTGATGAGGAACTGAGAGTCCGCTAATCCTGAAAAAAGACCTTCTCCTGGCTTCCTCTCTGGGCCACCTATCACCACATCACAGAGCCCAGGCACCAGCATCAGGCCTGGCCTGGTGGATTAGCTAATCACTGAGAGGATAGGAGAGGAGAGTAGAGGAGAGGAGAGTAGAGGAGATGAGAGGAGAGGAGAGAGTGTGTTTCTATGTGTATGTGTGTGAGAGGGGAGAGAGCCGGACCACCCACTCGGAGGATTCAGAGGCACAGGATTCACAGCCCATTCTGTTGACCTGCCACACCGCCCCAGCTCTGGGCAAGGCCCTCCCCAATTGTTCCGCCTGCTAACATGAGGAGGGGGGTTAGACAAGGAGGGATGGGGGGTGGACTAGCAGTAAACAGTGGGCTGAGCTTCTCTCCTTTAGTGCACAAAAGGGCTGAATTGTGTCGGGACTGGAGCACTTTTTAGAGTGGCCCTGCCATGGGGCCTGAATGAAACATCTGTGGAGGCTGAGCCCGAGGGAGAAAATGCTATTTTGCTGTTCAACCACACTGACAACCTGTTTTCTCTTTCTTTACCCCTCACCCCTACATCACCACCAAGACCACCTCCCCTCACTGTTATTTCTCCCTTGGCCTTGTAAAACTATTCATACTGTATGCTCACATTTGCCAAGTGAGTAACAGAGAAGCAACAGTAAATGAGAGAGAGAGACAGAGAGAGAGAGAGAGAGATGCCTTGAGATTTGAATAGGGACACAGTGTAATGAAAAATAGATTTTTTTTTTCATTTCAGTTAAGCACAATATACTTTTTTTCATCAGAACGATCTGATCAGTATAATTACCGCTTTTTGAATAAACAATACAAAAGTCAAAAGATGTATAATACATACCAATGGGCTGCTGAGCTATGAACAACAATGTTACAATAATGTTTCAATTATGCAGGTTAGGCATTTTTTTCCATGAAGGCACTGAAATGCATGCATGGATAAAGTGAAAAAAGAAAGGCTATTGTATTTTTTCCAGAATGTCATTGCGAGTGCTTAAAGGAAAATTCCAGGTTATTTAATCTTGGGTGTGACAACATGCAATCAGAAAGTTCTGAGACTGTTTCTGACTGTTGTGCTTGAAAGGAGCGCCACACGGTGATTTAAATGTAGCAGCTGCAAGCAATAACTTTCGTGAATAAGTTTTCTAGGAAACATTGCTTGATCATCTTCAACATCTGAGTTACACGTCTTTTTGTTTCCACTGGTACGCTCACATTTGCATTTTCCTGACTCCAGAACAAAAGCAACATTGCATTAAAGTCAGTGATGGTCTCAGGCCCAGAATAACTATAATTTATGTTGAGGATCATCACAGGTGATGAAGTTTTTAACTATGGATACAAGCCTGAGACCAGACAGTGGTCTTTGCAGCAGAGAACCTGCTATCTCCAAGATAGGAGAAGGTGCAGGAGTGCAGCCATGCTGGTGGTTTTCTTTGACATTTGCAAAGTTGTGCACCAGGAAATAGTCCCCCAGGGTCCGAGAGCTACTCTGATATTCCAAGGCCTTTGAGGGGAAACAGTTGGCGGTAACGACCTGAACTGTGGTGTGATGGTGATGGTGCTGGGGATACTGGGATCTCCAACATGACAACGTGCCGACTTGCAGCCTGTGAAAAAGTTTCTTGCCTGCAAAAACTCTGTCGTCACTAACCATCCCCCCTTACTTATTGGATTTGGCTCCCTGTGACTTCTTTCTGTTCCCGAAAATGAAGTTAAAGCTGTAGCGTTGCTTTGTTGACACTGTGGGGGATTTGCAGTGCATATTGCAGGTGCTTGATGCTCTTATAGAATGTGACTTCCAGGGAGCATTACCATAATGACAGGAGTGCCGGTTATGTGGGTATGTTGTGTATCACTGCATTAGGTAATGCGTGTTTTACACTGAACAGGATGGCAGTCAGATTTAGGATGCAGTCACACTTGGCCCAGTTTCCTTATACCGGGCCGAGCAAGCCCGGTATAGCAAGCATTGCCCCATGCTTTCATATATCACACTGTCATTTTTTCCTCGATTTCCACATTTGAGAAGATAGTCGCAGATTTTTTTGCAGCTCTTTATCTAGACCCTTTATGTTGTTGTATGGCCAAATGAAAGCAACCTTCCATGAAAAGTCAATGTTGCCATGTTGGCGTTACGTGCCCGTGTATGTGTACGTGCTGAAGCCGATCTCCTCCAACTGTGCCAGGGCCAAGAAAATGTACTGTTCCTCAGCCCAACAAAGAGCAAGAAAACAAACTGGATTTGGGGGTCAAATGTGCTTGGGTACGGTATAGATTGCCAAGTGTGAGTGCACTCTTAAATCAGTTTCAGTTTTAACTTTTAATAAGTCTTTAATATATCACTAAATTTAAATTTGTTGGGATCTGAGAGCCTGATGACAACACTACTTACATTAGAAGGGGCAAGACAGTAGGAGTCAGACAATCTGACAACAATTTGTGCCAGATTATCCAAACCACATTATTTGGTGGTAAAATCAAAAATGAGTATTTCCAAATTATGAGAAATAATCTCTTATTGCACAAGAAAGAGGTATAGCAGATATGGGATGTTGAAGCTGAACCAAGAAGCTCTCTGTGAAAACATTTTGAACTTTTTGAATGAGAATTTTACAGCTTGTTGTGATAACTGTGGTTAGCCCGAGGCTTTGTTTAAAACATATATATCAGTTTGATTATCAGACTGCTTGTGTTTCTTCTAGTTTCAAATTCCTTTCCAAAATTCCAAGTGACTTTGTGGAAATGGGTGTGATTGTCAGGTCCTGACATTACACAAAAGGTAGTTGTTGTTCTGTGGCTCTGACTCAGCGAGTGAGTTTCCACCAAAGGAGAGAGGAAGAGAAGGAAGAGGAAGTTTATTTGCAGAATTAATTTTTTTAACTTTTGATATCTAAGTAAAATTAAACTTCACCTTAACTTTCAGGTGATCCTGTGGTCAAACTTTTCCTCTGAAAGGGGTATTGGAGGTGTGGTGACATCTTAACCTGTGACGACAGACATTTGAAACTTTGTCCAAAAACCTAAACAGAAGTTTCAAATGTCAAATAATTACATTTGATTTAGCACTATTCCCCTGGTGTGTGTTTTTCAAGGAAGCTGCTTAAAAATCAGAGCTTAAAAATGAAAAAAGAGACAAATTTCCAAGCAAATCATTCTCAGCATCAAGTCTACAGAAGTTTTCTTGTCCAAAGGAGGGACTTTAAATACATAAGGTGTGTCAACAGAAAAAAAAAAAGTCAGTCATGTGTTTGTACATCGGTATTGCTTGATTTGTTTTTTGTTTTGAATTGATGACTTACCAGTGTCAAGTGCAAGCTGGCTACAGTACCATTTTTGTCAGTATTAACATTTTTTGATGATGCTATCTTGATAGCCACGATCAACATCCTGATATTATGTCTTCAACTTCTGACTTGTCCAATGTGGAACAGGCAGCAAAGTGTATTCATTCTAATTGTACTGATTGCAGAAGAGTCAGTGATGAGTGTGTTACCTTTGTATTAGTACGGACCCCGGGGAGAAAACAAATTTGTTTTTGGTCTCGAGTTCAAAACATTTGGGAGGCCCTGCCTTAATGTCATGAATACAGTGAATACAGTAGCATATGGAGACTATCATGGGTGTCAGCATCCACAGAGAGTCCATACATCTATCAAAATCACCTCTATAAGCCCCCCATTCCCCATCCAGTAAGAACCCCCACACTTCAGCCCTCCTCCTACCCAGTCCCACTTCACCATATGCAGCTTAAAGAGAGAGAGAGACTACTGAGACATTTCAGTTTAATTGAAGGGGAAACAAAGATCCCTGCTTACTTCCTGGTCACCCATTTTCTTTAATCAATTTCCTCCCCTTGGTCCTATATCATCTGTAATTACTTTCCCTTTCCCACCCCATGTGGATTCCTCATGAAGCAAAGGTACACATATATATAAGGGGACACACACACACACACACACACACACACTTATTGCTAACCCCCTACCGTAAGCAGGCAATACCTTTGGCATCAATACTCGCTGCCCCCCTTGGGCTCCTCCAGCCCGAACAATGGTGAAGGCCCACTGGCTCCAGAACCCCACTAAGCAACCCCTGACCCTGCCCACCTACTATACTAATCTCTTAAACACACACACACACACACACACACGTACACAGGTTCACGTGGTATGTAGTCTTATTTTCAAGTCGCACACTTTCAAACACGCAAAAACAGCTCACACGAGTCTGCAGACAAGGGGGCCGGGAGCAGCTCAGCCTGTAATCACTGGAGTTTGATCTCAGAAGACCTCTTATGCTAAGAGGTCAAGAAGCCAGAACACTCATTCGCTGCTTTCTTTCTTCCCTGCTGCCCTCTGTCAGTCACGTCGCTCAGTGAGTCTCTGTGGGCCATAAGTTGGTTGCATACAGTAAAACTAACGCTTCGCAAGTCTTCCAGCACAACAATGAGCGTGTTGTCTTCCCAGCTCAAGTAACACAAGTGAATATGCTGCCAAATGGCAATTTTCTAGGAGAACTGAGCTTTATTTGCAAATAGTTCTCAAGGAAAAATCATTAAATTCAACCTACCCGCCAAACAGAATATGAAGACAATGCTCGTAAATCTAACTTCTAGTGCTCAAACCGTTGCTTACCTCAGGACATTTTGTGTACATCTGGTATAGGCTGGTTGAAAATGCCCTTCAAATTATACACCTTTATTGGACTTCACATTTCCTAAATATGACCACCCAGAGAACGCAGGCCATACCACCCACACACTATTGACTGGATTTATCACTCAGCTAATGCCAGTGTTGCTTGATGAATGAAAGCAGCTTACAGTATTGGCATCGTTACCTTGTTTGATTGGGAAACGAAACGTTAGAAACTCCTACTTAAATAGGTATTAGCCATGGGAATAGAGGAGGGAAGGTGCTCCCTGTGGGCAACAATCACAGTGTAAATGCCAAGGAAGGTGCTGGTGCAATACAGTAAAAAAAAAAAAAAAAAAAAAAAACATACA
>JAQLOL010000019.1:3716603-3732532 GCA_029783665.1 Naso thynnoides
TGAGACATTGATAAACCACAAGCAAGCAGGACAGTGCTGACTTTAAAGGAACACAGAGATAGAGAGTCCAAAATAAGAGGAGGCTATTGTAACTCATAAACTGTGGGATCTTTTTTCTAGCTCTTCTTGCCTCTTTCAGCTCATTGTCTGGGTTTTACAACCAGTAATTCTGTTCACTTCTCATCAGCCTTGTTTCTCACAAACAGGCTCTGGTAAACCAGATATTTTTCTCAAGAGTCTAGCTGAAAGTGGAGAGGAAATATGACTTCATTAGTAAAAAAAATAAACATGTCTCCAAAATGAATGTCAAAAGATTAATTTTTGGCATCTTTTTCAGACAACCACACACGTCGCAGGAAAAAAGGGTGACATGCCCTAATCTCTACTGATACAGCCACTCATGTATGCTGTGTGGCTGCTTTAACCTGCTAGCATGAGCACCAAAAATAAAAAAGCACGACAATTCGGGATGCACACACCCTGCTCAGCTGGGCAGTGTGACAGAAGTGTAATTTTCTTCTTGGTTAAAACAGTCCTGCTATTTTATGATGTTTTACATAATTTTTCATTTACATGTTTTGCAACTTTATGTTTTCAAACAGGAAATAACACCCTGTCACAGTATTTTATTTTTCACACAAGTCTGTTTTATGGAAAGTGCTCATTTCTTCTCAAATGTGGCTTTGACCTACAACTGAAGATTTATCACACTGTATAGAAAATACTGAGATACATATTGGTTACTGAAAGACTGTGAAAACCATACCCGCAGAAACAACTATGATGCATTAAGTGCATTGCTTAGAGGTGGTTACTGAGCCGCCGACCCTGTGCTCAGGCTTAGCTTTGAGTGAAAATGATCAGAACACATGGAGCCAGCAACAAAACTTAAGGAGAATCATTAAAGTCATAGAAATATAATTGCTGAATGTAACAACAATGTCTCTTTGACTTGTACTGAATAACATGAATTGAATGAAGCTTTTTTGCAGCAGGTACTTTGACTTGTCACAGGTGTTGATATAGTAACATCAACACATCAACAATGGCTTTGTTAAATTCAGGAGTCTCAATAAGCTGTGAGCCAGCACACAAAATATCAGGACTTGCACACTGAAGCAGCTCACTGGAATGCAGCCATTACTAATTATAATAATATATCATAAATTGAATTTAATATTTACTCCCTCAACTTATGTAGCTTTTGTGTGTCTAAAAGGCTTCTAAAAAATAAATTGCGCTTGCAGTATGATGTTGGGGTGAACCTGTTTTAAATAGAGGAGTGGTGTAGCGCCCTGACCTGATCACACTCTGGCAGCATAAACTCTGTGATTTTGACTCTTTATCAAGAATGTTCACAAATCCCTCTGAATGACATCATCTTGTCCTGGAGATTTGTAGCCAAACAGACTGAGAGAGAAGCAGCACCAAGCGTAGCATCCAGATCCAAGCCCTCAGCAGTCACCCTCTTGAGCCAGCAGACCTGGACACCAGCGGAGAAAAATATGCCAAATACCTCCCCCACCCCACCCATGCCCCCCACCCTCCCCCTATTATTTCTGCCCCTCTCCCTGTTCTGTTCTTTAAGGCATGGTTACATCATCCTCAGTGTCCACATTTTAATAATGCCTCTGAAATCTCCCACAGGCTCCAAGTCTCGGGGGGCTGGGACGGAGAGAGAAAAATAGCAGAATGCATGATAAAGAATAACAACATGCAAGCAGGAATCACTGAGCATTTGTTGAGAGATAGGAGATTGAAACATTTGGAACATGCCAACTGGATGAAGCTTGCTGTCTGTCCCCTTCTTTCCTCGTAATCCCTCCAAGTAGATGTGTAGTGGTAAGCGTTTGTATTGACTCAGGCTGGTCAGCCGAGCTCTCTTTTCAACCCCCCACCCCCCCTTACACACACACATTCAGCAAGTGTGTGTGTGTGAGTGTGTTTCAGGGGGGCTCAGAGCTCTATGCAGGCCCAGCCATAGCAGACATTTTTGTGGTGAAATCATTAAACCCACGTGCAGCTCTCTCTCTGTGGTCACTGGGGGTCGTGCTCCTCTGCCTTTAGCTGAATAAATCATAAAGTTTGCCGGGGGACCACACAAGAAGGCAGCCCATTGCAGCCAGCCCATCCAGTCTATGCAGCCAGCGCAAAACACATGCACACGCAAAGCCCCAGACCTTGTTATTTTTCAGAAAAACACCAGCAGTGAGACAGAGACAGAGGAAGCAAGACGGAGGGAGGCGAGAAGGCAAAACTGCAAAGGCACAAAAAACAAGAGGAAGAACATTGCAACGGAAATGTCAAAGGGATGATAAAATGAACAGGGAAATAACAATGTCTTTCAAAACAGACAAAAAGAGGTAAAGCAAGGTGGAAATAAACAGACAGAAAGGGAAAAGATTGAAGCAGAGCACAGGGAGGGATAAACTGCAACCACAACGAAACACTGAAGAATCTGAAAAAGATGTCAACAACATTTGCTAGTAACATCAGTGGGGACGGAACTGCAAAAACACAACATTTTTCAGACCGGGCTCAGGAGCGTCATAAAGGAGAGAGATCATCTCTCACTCTGTCTCTGTCTGGATGACCTCGCCAGACTGATCCTTCAGACAAGACCTGACTACGAGAGGAGGAAGCAGTGTCCTGTCTGAGGATCACATACTGTCTGGGGAACACTTAAACAGGACCGGCTGAGAATGTGTGTGTGTGTGCGTTTGTGTGTGTGGTGTGTCTGTGTCTGTATTTGGAGATGACCCAATTAATACTATAAATTACTCGAGCAGATCAGTAATGGTAAAACTGTCACTGTGATTTTAGGGAGGGAAAAGCTTCTGTTTGCGAACACATCAGACATATTTCTGTATTAAATTGTCCAGCTGGAAAAGGATACAGAATGTCTTTGCTCCAGTAGTGGAGCAAGAAGTAGGCTCTACAGATCTTTAACTTACAGCGGCGAAAAATCAATGTTTTTATGTTAGCAATGGATCAAATGAATGTGTTTAATGTGAAACGTGTAGTTTGTACTAAAAGACAAACAGATAGTTGTCACTTGATTCTATTCTAACTTACGTTTTGAATTTCCCTCAGCTCTATGGTGCTTTTAAACAATGTTTTGTTTTTCGTTTTGGTGAAAACAAACAAACAAAAACAAAAAACAAAATTAAAAAAAACATAAGGCTCAGATAAACTGTATGCTACCTCACAAGCACCAAAAAGCAGACAGTAAAGTGAGCAAATAGCTGGTGGACATAGTGGAGAATTTAGCAGTGACAGAGCTAAACTCCTCTTTTAGGAATCAAAGGAAATTTAAACTGAGCCAAAAGGAGAGTGGTCACATTTGCTAACTTCCTTCCTCTCCCTCCGTTGACTGGTGTTTCTCCAGAAGTAAGCAACAAGCAACAAAGTGAATTACCATTAAATTGATTAAATTACTGATATCTATGAGTTTGAACATTGTTGGAAACATTTGGGATAATATAAGAACACAATGAACAAAAATCTACAGCAATCATATAGACTAGTCATTTTAGGACTTTACAACTATGAAGATGTTCGACTGATGTACTGTTGCTAACACAATAGCCGTAACAATTAAGCAAATTTATATGCTGCATTTATAGCAAGCAGCAGACTTTGATACTGAACAATAACATCTATGCAAAACTGCCAAAAGTTGCAGTTTCTTGAATGGCCACTTATGGTTGCATCCAAAAGCAAGTCAATGTCCATAGAGCCCCATCTTAAAGTGCCCAAATTTACAGCAGGTTTTTTTTTTTTTCACAATTAACACTCATTTAAATTTTATCTATATTACACAATAAAGTTACGCATAAGGGAGTGGCTGCTTTGAGTGACATCGAGCTGCTAGCTGTCTGCTTGGTGTAACCTTGACTAATTCGAGTCACCCAGCTTCACTTCTTGGCTGTGTGTCTGGTGTTGGTGCCTTTGGGAGAATTTTTTATGCAAATATGTCATAAAAATAAAAAACAGACCTTCCCAAAAGTCTTTGCTCCACCCACGCCCCACCTATTTGTCAAAAGGCAAAACAAGGTGGAGAATGAGCACTGCCAAAATGCCAAGAAGGCACAGAAGACTGCCACCACACTGAACTACACGATGGTACACTTCAGAAACCTTTGGGTGGCATCAAGGAGGATATGTCCATGTTTTATTCGTCTATGATTCATAGTTTATTGCACCTGCTCCAAGTAACTGAAATAAGATATAGTTGGTTTAAGTCAAAGTAGTAATAAATAATGCAATGCAAAAATGTTTAATAGCATTTTGAAGTCTATATAAGCAAAAATATGTATTAGTCCAGTCAAGTCAAATTAAGTCAGTGTTTATTAACATACCACATTTAAGACCACTTCAGTCAACCAAAGTGCTGTACAGGCTTAAAGCACAACACAAAATAACAAATATGAGTCAAATGAAAATAAAAAAAGTAAAACACAATAAGTAGCGGCCTAATAAATTGTCAAAAGTTAAGACAACTTGTATCAAAAGCCAGGGCAAAGAGGTGAGTTTTGGAAGGGATTTAAAATTTTCAGTTGTCTGAGCAGTTCTGATATTTACAGGTTGACCGTTCCACATATTTAGAGGAAGTACAGCAAAAGCTCTGTCACCTTGAGTTTTCAGCCTGCACCCTGGAACATCCAAGAGCATCTGGTGTGTTGACTGCATTGCTCTGACTGGAGCATGTAGACAAGCATTGTGGTCCCAGCCCATGCAAGGTTTTAAAAACAAGTAATAAAATCTAAAACTGGATCTTGAACTTGACAGGAAGCCAATGAAGAGAAGCAAGAACAGGTGTGGTAAGATCACGTCATTTCTTGCCAGTCAGAAGATGTGCAGTCAGCTGCAGGCAACAGAGCAAAGACTAAACAACACCAAAACACAGGGAATTACAATGATCCAAATGAGAAGTTATAAACATGTGGATGACTCTCAAATTTGTTTGAAGGGGGACAGGCCTTTACCTTTCCCAGGAGATGAAACTGAAAAAAAGCTTATTTTGATAACAAAGCTTATCTGTGGTCAAATTTATTACAGCTGTAAAAATAACTCTGAGGTTTTTTGACAGAAGGGTGGCTGTGGGAGATTATGGGGCCAAGTACATTATCAATGCCATCCATGGGTTCAGATTTACCAAATACAATGAACTCCATTTTCTTTTCATTAAGAATCAGAAAATCTAGCTCCATCCAGGATTTAATGTCTTTTTCAGGCAGTGCAGAAAGGCATTTCTAGAATCTGTATTTGTTTAAATAGGCAAGTAGATTTGCAAATCATCTGCAAAGCAATTGATGATTGTGTTTTTAGGCTGGACCATGGAAGTAGGCAGCCTAACAAACGCATTTGTCGCTAAGTGAGTGTGGGAGTGAGGGAGGCAAAATAAATCTGCACAAACGATTCTATGTCACCAAGGGGGCGTTTCGCATACTGTAAAGTGACTGTGGAACAGACTTGCTAAGCAAGACAACCAAAAGCCAGAAATGTCTTACATGCTGTTAAATAATCACATAGAAGTTGTTATATTGTGTTGTGATTGGAATTATGACCCCCCATGCATCGTTGTAGGAGACAAATAGCCTATTTGACTCAGAGGAGCCCTGAAGCTAGCTCCTAATCAAAGCATCCACCACTTGGATAAACAAATATAATTTGATAACGTTAAATGAGAAGGAGAAATGCAGAGGAGAAAAATAAAATCGGAACTAGGAGTGTTTGTTTAAGCATAGGCTTTTATACCACTGTGAAACAATCAGAAAGTATTGTTGTTTTCTTGCATTCAAACTTTTCATGCTCCCTCTCCTCTCTAGTGCTCTGTCTCTCTGTCACTCGCTCTTGATATCAGTTCACATGGGGGGCATTGGGTGGATGGGCACAGCAGCAGCAGTAGTGACAAACATCTATTGTTGCTGCTGTAAAAAAAGTCATCCAAAATTTTTATGCCAAATCTACCTGCATTAGGTGTGTGACGATTCACTTATTTTTTTCCATAAATGCCGTAAGAATGCAATCTACTACCATTAACCACATGTATCACCTTACTTAGATGTGGTTAAGCCATATACTAAGTTTTTACCTAGTCTTCTCTGAAAATGGACCCCAGTGGAAGCAAATATAAAGAAAAAAGAATGGGGCCTAAAATGGAGCCTTGAGGCATCCCACAGCCTAGTGGGGCTGCAGCTGAGGAGTAATGACCTAGAACATAAAAGGTTCAATCTGACAGATATGACTGAAACCATTTAAGGACATTACCCTTAATGTGAACACAGTTCAAGGTGTGATAAAGAATCTGTTGACCAACTTTGTCCAAAGCAGCAGTCAAGTCAAAAAGCATCAGCACAGCAGAGTTCCCAAAATCAGATTATAAAAAATGTGTGGTTTTGGGCAGTGGTGTGATTTAAAACCAGACTGAAACTTTTCTGAAACGTCATTAAAATCAAAGCGCAACTGCAGTTGCTCAAAAACCACTTTCCTTGAAACTTTAGACCTGAAAGGAGGCTTAGAAATGGACCTAAAGTTGGAGAGAACAAAAAAGCCAAGATTGTGTTTTTTGATAAGAGACAGCACTACAGCATGTTTAAAAACAGCTGACACAGCTTAAGGTAAGAGAGGTCTTTATCACAGTTAAAATGTACCAAGGCATAGTGGAGAATTACCCAACAGTGTTGTAAATGTCTTTCAGTGGTCTGGGAGGAAAACTGTCTAAGGGGTGTCGTAAAAGTCTCAATTTTTGAACTACCTTAGATAACTCAGAGAGTGGCACCAGCTCAAACTGCTCAAAGACAGCTGGGCACACAGGAGACACAGCTGGATCTAAGGCGGAAGAAGAAGGTGGAGACCTGATGGCAGAAACTTCATCAATAAAAATACAAGAAACTTTTCACATAGAGTGGGGAGTCACAAGGAGAGTTACGGGGATTTAAAAGATGGTTAAAAGTTTCCATTTTCTTTCAGCGCATCTACAGGTGTGTCAGAGAGCGCTGGTAGAGTCATTCAAGCACAGCTAGGTGGCAGATTTAGAGCAGTTAGATTTAAAAAGGCTGACTATCTTCTCAGCGCTCTCATTACAAAAGTCACTTAGTGTGGCAAGCATAGAATCATTAAAAGTGATGGAGAACTGTGACGCTATCAAAGGGTTCAAAGTGCACAGTCGGCACGCCAGGGTGCATGAATCAACCAGAGAGCAAGGCAGCATCACAGAAAATAATACAGGCAGATAGTAGCAGCAAACGCCTTCAAAAATTAAAAGTCAAAATCTCCTAGGTAGCAGAATGCCCCTTAATAGATTTTTGTGACTGGCACATTGCATCAAAAATAACCTTTAACTTATCAAGCTTCAATGTGTTAACAGCATTATAATATTGTAGATAGATCTGACAGTAAATTTGGACTCCTTTATAAAGTTTTGGTTGTTAAGGGATGGCATGTTTGATAGGTTGGTCATATGTATTGTATTTCTTAACTGTGCAAAGTAAGTTGCCAAATCAGATGAAATCAATGGAGTCAAGGGAAATACTTAATTGCCTCTAAGTACAGTATTTGAGTCATTGTATTTAGATTCTACCTCTGCTTCGATCCAAATGTGGAGACTAGTCATTACATAACGAACCATGTATTTACACCATTTCACCATGAACACACTCACTCCCACATAAAAGTCAGGCACAAACCTTTCAAACAGGCCTTTTATATAATTTTTGTACTGGATTTCTCCAACTTACATTCAACATAGCAACTATTCTAAACCACCAAACACCACCGTCTAATTTGTTTTTTTATCACCCTGCTGTCCTGCTCTGTTGTCTGCTCTGTCTCTTCACCTCCATCACACCTCTGTCACCTGACTTAAAGGTGGGGGTCGTCATGCGTGTCATGGTAAGAAATGTAAGTGGCAGAGCAGCCTGGAGAAAAGAGAGAGGGTGAGGGTGGAGGTTGAAACTCTACCCTCACCGTTAACGGAGGCCATACCACCTCTCGACCTCGGGCCACACATTTCTAAGTGAACTTTGGCCCTGTGACCACACTAGTGGTGCTGGGTACCTCTTCGAGTCGTACACACACACACACACACACACATACATAGACGCATGCAGTATACCCTCAGGCTTGCAGGCATGCAGCCATTACCTGGAGATTGTATCAGTGTCAGTTTGTGGGGGGATTCTTGCTCCCAGGGGTAAAGCACAGAGGGCAGGCGCCTGATCTCTCTGTGAAATGTTAATGTGGAACGAAACAGGCTGAACCTTGAGTGTAGCAATATGTGGAGCCCTGCTCATTGGTTAAGAAACTCTATCCCCTTTAGCATCAATTGGCATGTGACCAAGCCCAAAACAAATCAGGCAGCTTTGAGTGCTTTGCAAAGATTTTTAAGCACACATTGATGGCTCCACAGTTGGTCACTGAGGCATGCTTTACAGTATATCTACAGTGCTCAGCCTTCATTAGACTGAGACAAAAATCTTGCATTCAAGCTACAGTAAGAGTGTTCATTTGCACTGGTATTTCAATTTTGAAGACAGTAAATTGGCCAAGGAATGCAGCTTGTTCCTTATCAACTTCTAGAAGCCAGGGATCTGGGAATGCCTTGCTTTGTTGAGTGTTTAGTTTATCTGTCCCGTAATTGCACATTGTAAACTTGTCTTTCTGGGCTTCTTGCAATACCCAGTGGCCAATGTAACCATCTGGCCCTCACAAAGATCTGAACAGGGAGTTATGGGAAACGTAAGAGGATAGGAACTCTGATAATGGTTATTTAGTCTTGCATAAAGTTGGCTGATTCCTCTGCAATCCTATCATTGTCTGAAGTACCTGTCACCACGTGTTTGGCAACCTTGCCAAAGTTGCTTAATAGTTCTTTTCTGCAGTGAGATGCTCAAAAAATGTGAACAAGCTTGTCGTACTTTTTGCACAGAGCACTATGCATTGGTGTACAGGTGGGGAAAATGTAGACTGCTATGTTACTCGACCTTATATAAATGCTTCATTGATTTAGAATTCTGGCATCTCTTTACCTAAGTGCAGGTGGATGGAGCACACAGCCAAGTCTTTGTGCACGCTGGCATTGCAATTTCACTTTGCAGAGCACCTGCTGTATTCTTGCACAAATATGTCTCTATTATGAGTTTGTGTCAACTGCATGTCATGTTAAATAAAACCTACATTTTCATTACTTTTTCCTTTATATTGCTGATATTCTTTCTTTGTTAGGCTTGTAAGGTTACCAAGACACATGTTCTGTGTCTGACCCCATCATCCTTTAACAGTAAATCACTTAACACATATGAGCAGGTGGCTGGCAGCCTCTTACCAACCAAGTCACACAGTCCAAGTGTTTGGGATGAGAGTGTGTGTGATTGCATCCAGCATCCCTACCTACCCAGTGGGTTTTAAGAAAACTGGAGACAATCACTGTGATATTAAGACAAGTAAGTCAGAGCAGAGGCGCCCCTCTCAAGGCACCCCATCTGCACAGATCCCTCTTTATGCTCCTGTTTATTATGGTCCCAAGTAATCCATGTCTTGTGCACTACACCAGAGCTGCCATATGTCAACATCTGGCTGGTGGTTTGCAGGGTTCCAAACAACAGATAGGGTGCACTGAACCTACCATGTAAACTTTATAAAACACATTCAGCAGAACTATAATTATTTACAAAACCAGAGCATGGGAATATTTTTAGAAGGGGAGGGGGAATTCTGATATATAACACACATTTTTTGCCCACGGCCTCTGTGATAAAACTTTATTAATAATTATATTTTACAAGCACCTCGTTATGAGGAAATGTTAAAAGCAATTGGCTAGTTTCAAATCAAAGAACGAGAGAATTCTGTATTGTTAGTAAGTGTTTAATTTGCTGAGTTTTTCCCAGAGAGGCTAACACACAGGTTTGTGTGTGTCAGCATTTCACCTTCAGTGTTTAGTGCCTTAACGGTCTAATGGAGGGTTCTGCAAACTTTAGTCCACCTTTCCGTAGAGCAGGCGTGGCAAAACGGGTGGGGAGAGGGGTTGTTGATGAGGAGTGAGGGGGGTTATTTTTGTGAGCACCCCTACAATGCTCCACCTGTGCCTCAGCCATACCCCAGAGGACCACCCACCTAGGGAGAGAGAGGGCAGTCGAGAATCCCTATAACCTCTTTGGGTGGGCAATAAGACCTGGCTGACATAGAGTGTTTGAGACAACTGAAAGACTCAGGAGGAACGACTCTCCGTGAATACTATCACACCACCAGTGAAGAAAAGCAAGCGCTGGTGTGAATTAAAGAGGTGCTACATCACTGCAGCCTCTGGGTGTGTGTGTGTGTGTGTGTGTGTGTGTGTGTGTGTGTAGCAGTTGCAGTAGTAGTTAGTAGTATGTTACTTGCATATCCATATGTGTGGTGTGAGTGTGTGAAGTTGAATTAATAAAAAAAATGGAGGACTATTTGGACTTTGCAGTTATTCAGTGGATTTATAAACCTATGCTATTCTCATCCTAAAACACACGAGAATAAAAAAGCACCAGACCCCATGCTATAAATATCCAACTTTCACAGATTCTTCAACACCTCCCAACACTCCACACTTCCCTTTCATCACCAATTTCAGGGTGAATCTCATGCAGATAACCATAAACATTTACATCTGTCAGGAATGATAGCAGCATGAAACAGCTAACATCAGATGAATAACGGGCCTCTGGAGAAGATACACTGAGGTCTCAAAGGTCAAAGACACACTTTACCATAACTGACATAATGCTGAGCAGGTTTGATGGAGAGGGAATCCTTACGGTAATATGAAACACCAGAGGAAGGTGCAAATAAGTCTAGGATCTATTGTCCTATTATTGACAAATGTTGTATTTTCTAGAGATTGTAGAACATTGCGAATAAACAAACAAACAAAAAAACCCCAAATATTATACAGCCATTGGGATGAGTATGTACAGCGTATATTAGACACTGTTTGCACTCACCAGTTTCACATGATCTTAAACACACAATTCAAGGTAGTGAGAAAATTCACATCTGATAGTAACAGAATGATCTTTTTGGTCAGGTTTCCTTTTGAAACAAACATGGATTAAACTGTTTTGTCTGTACTGGGGAATATTGTCAGTTAACAGATCCTGCTTTGCCCTACTGTGTCCATTAGTGTTGACCTGGGTGTTTCCACTTTGCCACTTTCGCAAGTAGGCTTTAAACATTAGAGAGGGTATTGCCTAATGTAAGCGACTTGAACCTCCTTATCTGCGAGCATTAAGCTTGAGGTCAGCGTGTATTAACGCCTTGTTTGATCCTGGGGATTTAATATGTCATTATACCTCTGTTGAAGTCCTTGCTAGATGGCTGCAAAGCATCTGGAATTCCCCTCCTCCTTTGCGTTTTCGATTTCATCCAAAACTCACATTAGGGCCCACTTTGCAAAGTGTTTTGCAGAAATGTGGGAGTCAGAATGTTAACAGTATTTTAAATTCGTGGGTTTTCACAAAATAACTTTGGTCATTTTTTACATGTATGGTATCTCTATTTGTGATTATTAGGGCTTGTCCCTCTCTGCGACAGCAGACCATACGCTGCATCCATGGCTGCAACTATTTCATGAACAGTTTTGCTGTCTGCTGCAGTTAGAGAACACTTAATTAAAAAGTCATTTATTCTGAAAGTACTCTGGTCTTTCAGGGTTCATTCTGACTGTCTACTTTAACAAAATAAAGTAAACATGAAAAAATAACTGTCAGCCATTTGCAATAAAACATGCTGCTTTAATCAATGACTGGGAACAAAAAATCTGGTTGAATAATATGCAGAAGAGTGTAAATTGCAACATCTTTATATTGTAGATAATTCTGGCTTTAAGTAAGAATACATTAAATATAATGACGATCCGCAAGGATGTGCGTCTGGCTGTGTTTGCTTGTATCTATCTTTGCTTACATGTATGTGAGTGATTGATGGCTGAGGAAAGAGGTGAAGGCTTCCTCCCCGGTGGTCTGGCTCAGCTCTTAGCCACTGTGCAATGATCACTGCTGCTGCTATCCCTGACCCACATCACCACATCATTGACACTAAACCGACCGCCAATCTTCCGTTGGCCCATTGCCTTTGGCTCCGTCTGCACTGGAGTTGTTTGGATTATCACCCTGCTTCATAATGAAGGCTGAACAATAATGAAGAGAAACACTGTATCCACAAACTACAAGATAAAGTTTGTTTGTCTATCATTACTGCCAGGCTGACCAATATTTTCCTCATTTTTTAAATGCGGCGCACACTGCTGCACAGGCCAACCTTGCGGTGAACGTGTAAAGTGGCAAACACAAGGAGGATAAAACAGCCCAGGAACACTATCCCATGTTCAAATAAACAGAGGTGTGTGGGGTCTGAAGGACAAACAGACATTCATTAGGTGTCTTGGTGCCCTCAGGCCCTTGGTGTTTGCTCAGTGATGCACACACACACACACACACACACACACACACACACGCAGTTACCCTTACTTTCTTTTTTTTATCTTTTATTCTTTCTTTTTCTCAGACACACACTCACACAGTCCAACCTCCAATTAGACAATCAAACAGCTCCACTGACCCTTAGCTTCTATGGGATTTGGAGTTTACACCGACATGGGCCGCCCATTCCTGTTTACCCGAGAAACCTGACTGATGGATTGTATTGTTTGGCCTTTTGCAGCTATAATTGGCTCCATTGTATAGGTTAAAGCTTGGGATATATTCTGCAGACCCCAAACATGCCACGCATGGCCTGTGGGTCAATAACACTCATATCAGTCCAGGGCCCCCTAAATGGTAAAAGGGTCAGGAGTGAACGTCAATGGCTCACTAACGACATTAGTCGCTAGGGATGACTTCACCATCTTATACCCCCCACCAGCCCTCCATATCCATGCCACTGAACCAGAGATTCAAGCGGAGCCAAGTATACCTTTAACCCCCCCCAGCAAGCAGTAAATATTTAACCAGGACTCCACGATGTGACACACAGCCAGTCCAAACAACCTGCTGAACAATTATCATTGGCATAATCTGTATACTGCACTGCCTATTTTATATATCCATGTGTTAATAATAGAAAAAAATTAGAACATGTGTTTTAAACTGTAAAGTCAGTGCTTTATATTAATGTCCAAGGGCTGCTTTGGTGTGTTTATGCTCTCACTAGCAACTACTGACCTAACTCAGTACTGTAAAAACTGAAATTCTATAATTTTTGCTTAAAAAACAAAAGAAAACAAAACACTTTGACTGCACAACAGATGATCAGACTCAAAGTAGATAAGGCCAAAAAAAACAGATCAACCCAGAATGTTAAAATAAGGCACCACAATAGCAATGAACAACTTATTAAAAAATTCTATATAAATGCACGCTGAAAAACATAATTTATCCACAACTGCACCGTAAAATCAGACTCATTGTTTTTATGTCAAGGTTGCACACTGGCTTTACATGTATATTACCTCAGTAAAATGTGATTGAGATCCTCTTGACCCTATGTCATAATGGGAAATAATTAAGTCATGTAGTTCTACAAGAGGCATAAATGACTAACCGGTTGCTAGGCATTCAACAAAGACGGGTACAAACACATCACACCTTTCTGTTTGGCCACTGGTGAAGTTGTCACACTTGGGTATGCAAACATTTGCTAAAATATGGCTTCCTCTCTTTTGCACGTTGCTAATGAGGCTGCAGGCACAGTGATTTAGGGTTGTCTAACGTTTTGCAGTTGATCTTGGAGACCTCACTATTTCCAATAAATGGGATGATTTTCCTTTATTTTTTATTTGTTCAAGTTTGTGTCACACTCTCAGGTTACTTTTCCGTCTACACCGGCGGTCTGCAGCAGTGATGAATCAACACTGACCTTACAGTAACTGAGCTGTGTTTCAATGAAGATTACAGTAACTGAGCTGTGTTTCAATGAAGACAGATTTTTGTGTACTGTGGATACCCATACTGCCGAATACTATTTTGATCACCAGATAATCCCACACTTTTTGCGAAGGCCTCTGACTGTTAGATTAAAAAAACACCTCTTGAATAGAGATCTGAAGTGAGACAAATGAAAAGATCAGACTTTGCAATAAACAGTGATCACTGAACGAAAAGAAATTCTTAAACTGTACATTAGATTGAAAAGAAAGGAAAATGTCATTGTTTGTTACATGTGCAACATGGAAAGGAAATATGGATTTACCTTATTGTACAGTACAACACATTTAAATCGCACTTTTCCAGTCTTTTGACAACCCACTTTACAACAAACATTTACACGCCACACCATTTATCTGATGTTATTTGGGGCTCTACCTTGCCCAAGGACCATGCCCAACCATATATCTCCTGATAAGTATACTCACTCTACATCCTATGCCCACAGCCCATAGGTGAATTCATGCATTTAATGTATCCTGTTGCATTTCTAAGCACCACTGACAGTGTAGAGAAATCCTTCGTAAGTGAATCCCAAATCAACTTGAACTTTGACTGCAACACTTGCCTAAATAAACAAAAGACCATATTACTGTACATGAAATAAATCTGTTTAGATTGGTTAAGAGTTAATTGTTCTCTATAGACCTGAAAGACAGGACAGCCACTGACCTGAAATGACCTGTACTGCAAACATATATGTAGAAGAAACTTATTCCTCCATAAACCAATAAAGACAATCGTTGTTTTATTTATCACCAGTACATTATTACAATAATTGAATAAACTTAATTAAGATGACAAACAGAACAGAGATCCAGGACAAAGTAAAGACATCTGCGATGAAACTCAACAAATTCATGAAGTTAATGGATGGATAAGAAATTTATCCATCCAGCATTTCAGAACACATAGGCCTAATATACACAAATACACAGCACTGCTGTCATTTCTATTTATAAATCAATAAAATCCTAAATTTATTGCCTGTAAAAGAATTGCAGTGTGTAGCACATGCTCATGATGCTCCAGTGGAGCAGGACAACAGAAATCAACAGACAACCGAGAGACACCCCCCCCTCCCCAAAATAACTACCTCATTTTATTCACTGAATAACAAAATAAATGCACAACACTTGAACAGCAGAGTATAAAACATGAAGCAGGTTCAAGTGTGTTTGAACATTACTGATGGGCTCCAACCGCAACAGCACTGTCCAGTTGACCACACAAATATTTGGAGTACACAGTGATATTTGGCAGTCTCCTTCTCCTTGAAACAGCTTGCAAGCCGCAGGTTGTGAAAGACTGGTAGGAAAAATTTACTTTCCCAAGCAAGGACAAGTGTTGAAATGCATCTACATGCTGCACAGGGTGCGCAAATGATTTATGATCAATCTATTTTCTAATATGCTCTCTGGTTTTATCAGGCCTTGGATATCAGAATTCACAAAGCTCTTTTGGTGGGCTGTATAAACCACAAGAACATAAAAGCTCAGTTCACTTAGCGTCTCAATAAAATAAAATGCCATATGGCCCCTTTGACTTGCCCTGTAAAATAATAACAACCTTACTAATCACATACATTGTGTCAAAGTAATACTGATTCCAGTTGTGGCCTAATGTTGGCAAGGGATTTCCTTCTTTATATTGCTTTGAATAAGAAAGTCAGTCTTTTGCAGCAAATTATCAGAAAATATACATCTATGAGCACCAATGTCAAACACCTGCTCATGCAGGCCACCATGTGACTAATGGTAATGCTGTTCACAATTATGTACATAACTTCTACCAGATGTATTCAAGTCAAACTCCAACATGAAAATATGGTTCACCAAACCCCACACCCCCCCAAAAAAACTTAGATAAGTTAATACTATAATACTACTACTACTACTAATAATAATAATAATAATAATAATAATAATAATAATAATAATAATAATAATAATAATACATTAAGATCTTTTA
>JAQLOL010000019.1:3732632-3763282 GCA_029783665.1 Naso thynnoides
CTACTACTAATAATAATAATAATAATAATAATAATAATAATAATAATAATAATAATAATAATAATAATACATTAAGATCTTTTAATTTGTCCCTTTCTTGCATCTAGCCAGGCAGTTTTGTTGTTTTTTGTACAGGTTTTTATGAGTGATTTAACAACACCACCTTAAAACAATAGAGTTGAATAAAATTTCATTTCTGGTTTCTAAATAATTAAAACCAGACCTGCTAGCAAAATAATTGAGACTGTACTGATACAGGTGCTTTCAGCCTGGACACGTGCTCATAATGAAATGCTACCATTGTAATGAAGCATGTTTCACTTTTCATAACGACGATGAAAGGAACAGTCAAGGGATCACCATGTTAATACAGTTTGTCCTGAGGCAAGGACATGAATGTCTGCACCAAACTGTATGGCAATCCACAGAGTAGTTGTTGAGATACTTTGGTTTGGACCAGTGCTTTACGTGGATTTTTAAAAATAAGTGCCGGTACTCCCCTTTTTCACCTGTTGGCATGTGAATTGAGTGGCCAGTAAATCATCAAGTATTAGTCCATGTTCTGAATTTTTACAGCTAATGAAGATAGGCTAGAGGATAATAATGCTGATTTTCATTAAATTATTTTTTTTAACAAATGAGTTTTCTGCCTCGGTATTTAAATATATATATTTGACTGTCAGAGAGCTGTGTCATCATCGGAGTCCATTCTGGTTTGCATTCCTACATATATATATAAATTTCTTTCCTCTTCCCCGTTCATTCTACATAGCAGTGACTCACTCCGAAGCTTACACATGACACCGTTATCCCGGTGTTAGTGCATGGGTGCAGCGTTAATGAGACATTCCACTTCCGCAAGAACAAAAAAGTAAGCGTCATGTAGTCTGTGAGAGAAGAGAGAGGTAAGAGCCGTGTTTTGCAACTCAATGTAATGAATCACCAAGAGACACTCTGATATGGGGGGGACAGGAAAGGGTACTGGGAGCTGGTGAGGTCCTGGTATGCTGTAAAAAGTCCTGGTGTGCCAGAGGGTGAAAACTAGAAGTGGGGGTACTGCGTACCAGTGGGTACCGGCCCACTTAAAACACTGCTCATAACCAGTGTGGTGCACTGATTGACCCAACAACATAGCAATGTCACACCCATTGCTGGTATGGTTTAAATTACATTTAAAAAATGAAACAGCAATGAGTTTTCCAGGAACAAGGAGCAGGTTGCTCTACTGTCCACAGACCTCACTGTGGACGCTTTTCATTGAAACTCCTTCTAATGAAGACATAGTGCCTCTCAAAACTGTTGACAGTATGTTCTGTTGATTATTCCAGGCAGCAGGGCATTGACTGGAAGTATTATTTTCAAAATTTGTTTTTTGAGTTTTTCCTCTTTCAGGCCTTTCAGGCCATGGCCTTGCACAGAATTCACCCTTCTGCTTACAGACTCGATAAATAAAACATGCTGCCTTACATACAAAACATGGCCCCTCTGACTGGGAGAGTATGGATAAGCAGCAGAGGGAAACATTTTATCAGAGGCTTTGTACATCTCAAGTCATGTAAGTATACTTAAGTCCTTGGTGGTCCAATACTGCTATCAGCATGTGGAATGTAGCACAGTGGGGACTGCACCAAGGAAGTTCTGTTCTCTATCTTTGCAATTAACTGAAGATAAACTCGGGTTTTACACTGTCCTGATTTATCCTTTGTTTCTTAAATTATTTACAAAATGATCGTTCCCACAAGAAAGTACAAACATGTAGCCCATGTTTATGCTTGCTGACTTTTGTTAATTTGTTGTCTGCTTTTAATGGCTACAAGGGGAGTACGAAGATAATGAGGCTGTATTTATGTTTGTTAGTGTTTAATGGTAATAGGCCTGCAACTGTTTGCATGTTTTGTGTACTTGTGTGGATGGGTTTACACACATGTATGGGGGACATCTGCAGTTTTCAGACCATATGAGAGATGGCTTGTCTGTTTAAGTGCCAATGTGACGAAGGATTTCAGGAGAAGAGGGGGACTTACAGTGGCAGACAGGGCAGTGACCCCATCCGTCTAAAATGAACCCTGCTGAGAAAGGCCCTAGGTTGGGGACGCAACTGCTCCATCACACATAGTGCAATGACATGCACTTTCTTGACAGGGTTATTGTTAGGTTTCTAATTTAATTGATTCTCTTGTAAACGATATTTCCAATTTTCTCAATCTGGAAAAGAAGATTGAGGAAGAAAGTTTGTAAAATTTCTACAAAAGAAACATTTCTTAAACACGCGTACACTTTTTAGGGGTTGGGGCGTTAACATGTGCACATGCACATGTCTAACAACTTCAAGGGAAGTATTGCGACGAGTAGCCATTCATCCTTGTGCCCCAAACGACTAAAACGAACACTAGCAGATGATTCTTTATAGCTTACTTTTTATAGCTGACCAATCGACTATATGTAAGATTCAGACACATTTGCACAGTAAGAGAGACACACATTGGTGCTGTTGATTTTAGAGCTTATTCTACTACCATTGACAGAAATGCTTCAACAATAAATACATATGTCTAATTGGCTGATATCACCTAATAGATGCCTGTCTTTTCTCAAAAATAGAGTAGAAAGTAGGGTAGACACCTCATGACTGGCTCACAAAGACAGATTTTACATTAACCATATTTTTGCAGTGTATATAAATCCCAGTCTCTGTTTTCAGTGTTTAATTTGATTTTTCCCAGGAACCTGTTTCCTTGTGTGCATGAAAAACGTAGTGACTGACTCAAACCTACCATCTCTGGAGCTGACTCTGAGACCACCTTCTGACACAACGCTCACTCTGCTGCTAATGAGAACCTTAAGGCTGTGAAAAGGCAAAACACATCTGACTAATGTGCAGTTTTGCATGACCAATTCTGAAGATTTTGTTGCTTTTATCATGTGAGGTGATACATAAAGAGTAATTGCAGCGGCAAATGGAAATGCACCTGGACATAAACGATGAAATATATTGATGTCACGCTGAGTTTAGAGCAAGTGAGGCTAACACAAGCAGTAGCTAATCAGGCACATTACAGTTTTTAAGCTGTTGCATCAAAGCTACCACAAAATACTTTCCATGGCTGGTAAGAACAAGAAACATAAAAGAGACCACAGTTTGAATTACATTAAGGATGGCAATATGAAAATGTATACTCTAAAACGTGGGCAGTGTTCTCCAGTAGACATACCATCAACTAACTAAAAGGGATTAGAAAAAAACATCCTGACAACAGAGGCTAGAACATTTTAAAAAATGACTCATGCTTGGTAACCAGATCCTAGGGAAAGGGGAAGTTTTCACTTTGGCTTTTTGATATAAAAGAACAAGGGCCAGACAAGGATATATTACTCTGAAATGAGACCTCAAAAAAATTCCCTGGGACAATAAAACACAGTGGGTTCCCAAACTGTGACCTTTGCACAGGGGGATGAAAGAAAAAAAAATATCGAAACTGAGTCTGCACCACACCTTACTGCCATCTTAGAAGCCCCTGCTCCTTTCTCTTCTTTTCCTTTTTTTGTAAAATGATCCCAACAAAAAGAGCCTGTGTAAACTGGGATTTCACAATTGACCACAAGCCCTGAAAAAAACATAAAATGTTCACTTTTGAGAGAACATTTTCAGCACTGCACTATCAAACCAATCATCCCTCCAAACTCATGCTGTGGACCACCCTGAGAGCCACTTTTCCAAATAATGGATGGAATGGATAAAATAGTTTCCATTTGCTTAATCTAAATAAGGGTGGAATTGATTAATCTGGCTGGTGTGTCTGCTTGCATTTTTGTTTGAACGATAAAAGTTCAATATACAATATGTGGCAGCAGAGCAACACTGCAGGCAAGTCTCCTCACACAAAATGTTCAAGTTTAGAGTGAGAATTGATGCCTTCCATATTCACCAAATGAGCAAGAATTTAGGGCATAAACTCACAGGCGTGGTTCTTAATAAAAATGACAAAATTTGCTTAGAAATTGGGTGAAACTGCTTGGGTTTCAAGTGAAAAAAATCTCTTAATGAGCAAATCTATGTCAGGATAAGATGGTATTAGAATGCCATGCTGTTTGATATCACCTGTTCTCCTTATCTGTCTGTATTTAAAGCCAGGGTAGGCAATGTCTGGAAATAAAGCTAGCTGTAGCATGACACTCTTATGAAGCAACACCGCTGCACCCTTCCCTCCCGGTTTTTGCTTTTATTGCTCACATTTTATATTTCCTTTGCTGTTGCTCTCTTTTTTAAGTCCAGTTTACACGAAAGATTCCTGACAACATGAAACGGTTGCAGGGAAAGTTACAGTGAAAAAAACTGGTTCGTCTCAGTGCGACTCAAGCCGGCTGACGGTGACGCCTGCAACACAACTTGTCAAGTCGCCAGAGGCCAGTTTTAGCATGTACTGCAAGGCACGTCACTTGTTTTAACAGCCAATTAGCTTTAAGCAATGTCATCTGTCGCCAAAAATTGCAGCATAGAGTAGCCAATAAGAAAACTGCACACTGTAAAATGAATCATGATTCACTGAAAATCCCATCACAGTCTGAATACAGAGCCAAGGAGAGGCGCAGAAGTCGAGTGTTCTTTAAAACCACCTGAATTACAATAGGCTGAAAGGTTATTATAGAACTTTTGCCCAGTGACACCAAAAATAAACTGGCTACGCAAGCTTTAAAAGAATAGCTTGAGTGAGCTGATCTGCCCAAAAGCAAGTTGAGAGCCAGCTAATGATATTGCTGGGAAACTCATTTATCAAGTATTTTTAGACAGTGCATTTTAAAAAACAGAACATTATTGTGCAGGTGCACGTACACACACACACACACACACACACACACCCTCTTTGCTCTGCCTGGCTTATTTGGATGCCATGAGATGAGAGGAGAACTCAATAGCTCGGGCCTACCTGATGGAGAGCCCAAGAGGCCAAGCAGGAACAGATGGGCTGAGGACAACGGGGTACTGGGAATGAGGGAGGGAAAGAAGGGAGAGTGGATCGACAGTCAGGGACCACCATCACTGCTGCCCACAACACACTACACTTACCACTACTCGCTCGCCCGCCACCATTCCATCCCATCATATTCATTTGTAGCGCAGTGATCTCAACTGTAATGAGTCTGCAATTTGCACACATATGTACCATGCCTAACATGGTGTTACTATTTTTTTAACTCCTGGTGGAAACATTTACAAACAAGTGGCCATAAGAGTCATTCATCTGCACATTAACCTCTTACTTGCCTTCAGGGGATTGTGCTATATTGTATTATGGGGTACAGAGAGGACCAAAGAAGCTGAAACAGGGAGGAAATGGAGATAGCCCTTTCAAAGTAGCAGACTACAGAGGCAATTAGCCAAGTGCTAACAGGACCGAGCTGTGTTCACTTCAATCTTTTTCTTCCTTTTGCTTTTGTGAGAGATTTAAGACCCCTGAGAGGTAGAGTGATCGATTTTAAGCTCCCTGATTTGGAATCACTGTGCCTGCACATCTGGAAAGGAATCAGTCATAATCGAATGACATGATATCATTTTCCTGTGAGGAGAAATACAAGCCAATGCTGCCGTATTTATGTTGTAATTGTGTGTATTTGTAAGTATCAGGCATTGAGTATCGCATAAACAGTGACAGGACACTTTATCTTCTCGACTTGTGCAGCCGTTATGTGTCTCGTGCCACCGGGCCAGGGAGCCCTGGGTGGCTTTGGTTACTCATGCCATGTGTATACTTTAGCAAAACAAGGCCTAAGGACACTTCAGGGTGGTACAGAGGAAGGAGGGACGCAGAGGCTAAAGGCGAGGTAGTGTGGTCCGATCGTCTAAGCCAGTGATTTAGAGGCTGTTGATACTGGGCAGACAGCCCAGGCTCAGTCACTGACTCACAGTAGATGATGCTGCATAAGACACAACACTTAAAATGTCCTCATGTGTTTAGAAATGTTCAAGTAGAAATTGGGCGCGCTCACACAGCTGAAAATTGCTACTAGATCTGATTTTCTTGTTTCTCTCTCACTTTTCCCTGAAGCTTTCATAAACAGACGGCAGAGGCTCATTAAGCTGTTGTCAGGACTATTAATGACATTGTGAACACTTTCTGAGCTCTGTATGCCTTAGGGCCTTCGAATGCCAAGGCTGAGCCATTAAAGAAGGTGTGAGAGTAACACAATGCTGCTGTGTGCTTCAAGGTGAGGGATAGAGGCCATGAAAGAAAAGTACACACATGGTTGAATGGCTGTTAGCAGTGGACTGACGTTAATGATTTTTTATTTTTAGTTGTAGATCTAAAAAAGAAGGTAACATAATGGGATTTTTAGTGCTGTAGAACTGGAGCATTAAGAATTCAGATGCTTAAACTTGCAATGCTAGATTGCTAGATTGCAACTATCAGCAGAGTTGGGAAGTTTACTTTAAAAAAGCAATGGGTTACAGATTACTAGTTATCCTATTTAAAATGTAATCAGTAATGTAACAATTTCATTTAATTTATCAAGGTAATGTAACTTATTACTTTTGATTACTTTTTGATTAGTTTTCTAAATTTCTAACAAATGTTTTCAGCTGTTAACTAAATGTTTCAAACGTTTGCACCAGGCAGTGTTAATGGCAGATGTGGGGTGCTGCAAATTTAATCAAGGGAACCAATCAAAGGCATCAGAATAGCATCAAACTTTACTAAATGGCCTCAACTGGAGATCGAAAAAGAGGGCTTTGCGAACATCAACACATGCCAAGGACCAAATGAATATTATTCAACATACAGCCCAAGGTTTTTACAGAAAACATTCAGATGGAGTTCCCTTTGTAATCATTAACATTTTAAAGTAACTGTAATTTAATGACACATTCTTCCTCAGTAACTGTAGCGGATTACAATTACATTTATTTTGTAATTAAATTACTTAATTTAGTTACATGTAACGAGTTACTCCTCAATACTGACTATAAAGTATGTGCTCCAGTTCTGTAGTGGTAGAGAAAATACTATAGTTTAACACTCAGATATTTACCTGCTATTAGCAGTACTTTCTACTTTCAGACAATATATTTGTATATAAGAGCCTTGTTATTTCTCAAAGTTTAAAAATGGTTTCTTAGTGTTTAAGTGCTTGCAAGATGTCGCAATGTTTTCTACTGTTCAAAGCAAATGCAAAGTGGTGCTTTTTGCTAAATCCTGACATCAGCATGCTAACATATTCATAATGACAAGGCTAATATATTGATATTAAAGGGCGGGTCCATTATTTTTGTTTGCTTTTTTGTGAGGTATATATTAATAGCTTCCCAGTAGAGCTTCTTATGTTAAAATCTGAGCATCAAAAGTTTTGTCAATAGGTGTTATTAAATTAAAATGCAATTCTACCAAGCCCTTCCTAAAACTTTTTCCTAAGTGACCTGACATCCTCTCTGTGATTGAGAGCTGCAGGTCAGGTCTGTGTGTGAACCGGGGGCAGGGCTACTTACACAGACAGATGCAGAGCAGACTGTCAGTCACAGCGGACAGTAAGAAGTGTGGGCTTTGGCTGCATTCACACAAAAAACAGCGATGAGGCTTCCTGCAGGGTTGTTTTTAGTGGTTTAGAATATAACCACCGTGAACAATCTAAAAAACACCTTTTATTTGTCTGATTCACCACTTTGTTCGTGCTTACGCTGCTACATCAGTCATTCACTTACTGGCTCACTTGACCACTGCTGTTGTCTTTTTCCAGAAATACATTCTGCAGATGCCATCGAATAAAGGTTTAATCATCTCAAAAAAAAAAAGGGCAGGGGTTCTTCACTGAGGCAGAACTTCTAATTCAACGATTTTAAAACAAAGCAAAATGACAAGAGTTTGAAATTATTAAAAAGATTAACAATTTTTACAGCTATTTGGAAAAAATACTCTGTTCTGTGCATGCTCATAACTTATTCAAATAATGGATAAAAATCCTACTTTTTTGCAGCTTCAGAGATGAATTGTGCAGCCTGCCACTAAGCTGTGGATATCTTTACCATCACCCAGAGACAACTTTAGCTGAACTGTGAGGTGTGAGGTGATGGTTTCACCAGCTCAGAATTGAAAAATGGAAAAAGCACAAATGGAGTTCTGTCATCAGTCCAGTTGTGTACGCTCATTATTATAATGCTGAGTTATGAAGCAAACAATGCAGAAACAGAATGGACAGAGAGAACAGAGTAAACTTTAAACATCTCATTCTGGGAAACAGTGAAGGTGGCAATGAGAGTTTGAGAGCTCAGACGCATGTTGTTGATCCTCATGTGGTCACACGCAAACTTGACCATCATCCTCTGGGATATCCTTTCAGAGGGTTAGACACTGAGTGCATGAGAATTCCCCATCTGACCCAAAAGAAATAAAAGGACAAGGCAGGTGGTATATTCACACAAAACTGATATGTTAATACTTTTTTGCTGTTGCCTCACAAGAATAATCCCACTGAGCGAGATTTAAGCAACGTGAGCTTCATCTCTACACCTGATGTGTGAGGCAATAAATGTACTAAAACCAAATGACTTTTGAATAATGTGGGGAGCAAGTGTTGCAAGAAAAGGTAGTTAATATGGCTGTTTGCTTATTCCTTCGTGTGTGTGTGTGTGTGTGTGTGTGTGTGCTATGTGCTGTGTGCGTGTGCGCTGAGCCTGTACTCCACTAGGACTCTGTCAGCTTAAAACTGCAGTCTGTCGAACTGTGATTCTCTCTAATGGTCTATCTCTCCCAGCAGATGTATTCTTCTTTGCTCCACAGCTGCATCCCACATGTTTTCACGCTGTTCTACAAGGCAGTTATATTCTTTTTCTGTGCTCTAGTGTTGTTGGTGTTAGTGATGGTGGTGGCAGATTCCTTCTCTGCATATGGTCTTGTTCCTCTCCAACTTTATGTCCATAATACTGCAGTAGCACTTTGGCTATACTTGGTTCTGAAGTGCCTCCAGTTGGGTAACATAAAGAATGTAGAGGGTGGGGGGTCAGATCTGGCATGGTCTGCCACGGCTTCATAGCACACACAGTCATTTCCATAATTGCCCACAATCAAACCAACCCCTCCTGGATTCCTCTCGCTCCAGATTCCTGTAGATAAGCTGAGCTGCAGCTCTGGTGAATGCTGGAGACCCCCAAGTAAGAACAGGTGCTGCTAATGTAACTGATTTCAGATTCCCTTTGTATCCTAAAAGGGGGGATGGGATGTTGTTCAGTAATTGCCATGGTTGGACATTCCCTTTTGGATCACTATCGTGAGACTTAATGATGAGGGGAATGAAACAGGATTATTCCCACAGTTGGTTTGGTATTGTCAGGAGCAAAATTAAGATGCCTTACATCACATACAAATGTAAGACCACAAAGTGCTGGGTATCATTTCATTCTGATTGATTCACATTGTAGCCAATTTTCCACTGCTTAACAAGTGTAATTCTTCACTCTGCAGTCATCAAAACAAACTTGTTAGACCATATTTAGACACAATGTGAAACAACGTTACACGGTTTGTGATATAACATAATATTTCCCATTTCCATAATGTCAGTGTATTGCAGAAATTTTCACGCCTCTGTCATGACCTCAGTTATTTGAGAACAGAAATGAATTGATCATTGAAATATTAAGTAATTAATATAAGTCTTGGCTTCATACAAGATCATGAAATATCTCCAGCATATAGATAGCAGTAAAGGATGTATTCAGAATAAAAACACCTTTTTTATCATGTTAAAATACTCCATTACAAGAGCCATGCATTCAAAATCTTACATAAGTAACTTTCTAAAAATATTACCAAAACAACTTACTTAAACTATCAAAACTAAAAGCCGGCTACATAAACTGCAAAGGAATGAATACCAGAAAGAGTTAAATTATTAGCCTATATCACTAATGGCAATATTATTAGAGATGCATGAACTTTTCATAGCCTAAATGATGTATGTGGTCATGAGGTTGCTAGTTTTATCTACTTCAGCCTACATATTTTTAATCTTCAAAGTATATAGGCTGATATTGTAAAGTCACCATTTGCAATCTGAATCTGTATTTGAATTCGAAACATGTATAGTGAAATAATGTAATATCCCCTGTGGAGTTAAAGTAGTGATAAAGAAGCTTTCAATAGTGTTCAGTGGAACAAATATCTTAGAACTGTGTTATGTATTTAGTTACATTCCACCACTGAGTATTCAGCAGCCACACAAAAAAGAAAAAAAAAATCAGCAGAGATTGAGTTTTACATGACTTCACTATACATGTTATTTTTCTACAGGAGCAAAGATAAAGAAAATAAATGAATATTAGGATTTGGCAAAGAAATCATCAGTCGTTTTCTTTCTTGAACCATTTGCCTGTCCGTTACCAGTCAACCAGTCAAAGAAAACGAGGATACATTTTGTTTGTATCGTACATTTAAGCATGAGGAAGACTTGAGTAGTGTTTTTCTTTATTTTTCACTCGACTGAGTCCAATAGTGAGTCTCCCAGTACTGGCACTGTCTATCCTCCACTCTACCAGGTAACAGTTCACCTCGACGTGGACGCGACTGTGGCCACATGCGCGCACCCGCGGAGTCATACGTCACCGTGCTCGCTCCTGTTCTCGCGCGCTGGTTAAAAAGAAGGAGGAAAGAGCACGGGAAAACATGTGAGCGGTCTGAGGACTTTAGTGAGAGACAACTTTTATATCTTATGTGTTTTTTTTGACCCCGTACATGCACAAACCGCCGTGCTGTGCTTAAAAGGAATTACATCCAAAGGAACGCCACGGCTCTTTTGCAGTTCACGGTGTTTTGGGGTTTTGACTTTTTGTCTTCATCAGGATAAATTGTGTTATTGTTTTGCTTTTATTTTATTTTATTTTATTTTTATTTCTGAGTTATAGCCTACTATATAAATATAATCAACAGTAATTTATTTAGGCTACCTTTCTTTACAACTGTGCATCAAATGTAGGACACCTGCTCTGACTGTTATTGTTATTATTATTATTAATTTTTTTTTTTTTTTTTTTGTAGTTGGCTTCAGTTGCTTGGAGAAATATCGCCCAATTAAAACTATCACCAGATATATTACACTGCAGGTTAATCCAACTCTTGGAAAAGAGAGGGTCAGATTCCGTGAGTTTATTGCTGCTGTTTTTGTATTTTCATATATTTTTATATATATATATTTTGTGATTTTTGAAACTATGAAGCATTTGCAATTTGTGCTCGTCCTGGCCATCGCGGTCAACGTGTGGGAATGTGGAGACGCAAAATTCGGAGAGAGGGGAGAAATTAGCCCTCGCAGAAGAAGATGTTACGACGGAAGCTTGCCCAAGCGGCTCAAGAAAAGGGAGCGAAAAGTGTTGCTTGACGGCAGCAGCAGCGGAGACGTTTGCCACAGGTTGTATCCCCGCGTGTCCTGCTGTCCCACCAGGAGAGCCGCCTATCAGATCCTGCACCGCAGGGATGCCAGGGTATGTTGATGTCCATCCACCACGCAGTAATTTCTTTGCATTTAGGGACTTCGCTTTACTGCTAAAAACGCCCCAGGAGATGCATTTACGGTCCCTGTGTGTTGTCATGCTGCCTCTCACTGAAGACAGCTGAATTTTGGGATAGTCAGAGGAAATAGCCTTTGGCTGTGATGCAGCTGAGTGTTCCCATTAAAAAGACTTAGCGTTATTTTAGCATTCCGACAGGGTAATACAATGCGTCTGGTTTACTCAATGCTAATCTACCATACTTTGTGGTATTTAACGGTTTACCGTAATTTTACTTCCAAAATTCTTATGTGCGAGCTGTAACGTTACAGTATGTCTGTTTACCATGTTTTTAAAATCTTCATAGCAACTTAATCTGCTTTTAAAGTGTCTGTTTATCTGTTGAAAGGGTTTAGCCCACTTGTTTCTTTTGACTTTACCTGGTCTGAAACTGACTTACTTTCCAGGTTTCGATTATATAGCCTACTATAGGCCCATTTCATTGAGTTGGCCAGTTTTCTTTCTTTGGGCTATACAATTTGCCAGAGCAACTAATTCCGCTGCCCAATGCGCTTTAGCGTTACCATGGTAATCACTCCCCGATTTACGTTACTTCTCGCCACACTCAGCTAACGCTACAACTGTCAGGAGAAAGGGGCACTAGCTAAACTGCCGAACCATTTACTCGGAAAGGTAGGAACTCCGGTTGTACTTTTTTCTAACTGACCGTCGACCCTTTTATCGCAGCTGGAAGCTGATAGTGAGCTGTTTTCTTGTCGTCTGTTCAGCGGACATTCGTTCCCAGCTCTTTTCCGGCGTTAACGTATAGTTTGTTTGCCTCACGTACTAACAGTTCCACAAAATGCACCGGGCTCGCGCTTTTTCATACTCTTGGCCGTAATGGCATCGAACGAAGTAGTGAAATACATGTGAAAACGTCACTTAACGCAATGGCTTCAAACGTAAAGTCTGTTTCTGCAGGGGAAACGCAGAAAAAAGTGACTGAAAACGTGCCAAACTTGTAACGTTAGCGGACTCCGTTGGGTCCTCACCGGGCCATTCTCATGTAAACCAGTCCTCGAATCATTCAGTGGCTGGGTGGTATCTTACTTTGTTTTGCGACAAAAAGCCATATTGCATCATTTAATTTGCTCAAGTCATGCAAATAAGAGGGGGGACTGAATAGGGCGAACTCGACTTCTCCTCCTCCCCACTACACTGCCCACACACGGAGCCCTTTCTGATTATGGCAAAAGAATAACAACAACACCATTGTGTTTGTTGGTTTCACTAATGGGAGAAGCTGGAGAACATCACTCTCCCCCAGTCATCGGCCCTGTCCAAGTGTTAATGCATTTGAGAGGGCGTGTATATTTCACAATATCCCCCTGCTAACCAACTTACACCTATTCCCTGAGGACACGTGTTTTTTAAGTCTTGCCTACATCAGTGCACTCCCCGTCTCTCTCAGCGTCTGACCAAATCAAGTTTGCAGACTGTCACTGATTTTCTTTGCATCTGCATGGCAAGCGATATTTTGTGTGCCATTGTTAATGTTTGCTCCAGCAGTTTCACTGGCAAAAGTCATTATGCAAATACTATCATAGAAAAAAGTTATCCTGTAACAGCTGCTCTCCCATATGAAGCTATGAATTGCAGCTTGGTGTGATGCCAAGTTTAGAAAATGTAATGTAAACATCCAGTACAGTTTGGGTACACAGTAATGACATTTTTATTTCCTTATGCCATTTGCTTGATTATGGCTCTGTTTCTGACCTGTTTTAGCGTGTCCTCAGGAAAAGTGCAACAGCTGAGTCTCTTTGCCATTTTGTCCCTACTTTTGAGGAACTCACTGAGATTCAGCAAAAGACAACAAACAAAGGTTCGCTTGTTCTGGTTTGGATGATGGCAACATTGGAGCCAATCCCAGCAACATATGGACGCAGGGCATGGCTGAGAGCACACAAATGCTACTCTCTGTGGACCTCGTGCCAACCCATGGCACACAGAATCAATGGGCAATTTAGAGCAGGAGGGCAGGCATGCCCACAACACTACATGGCATGAGTGAACAGGGCATGGAGACAGAAACAACACACCACACATAAAGGGTCATAGCTAGCCTGGAGCTCCCTTTTTGGGGAAAATGTCAATTAGACAATTAGATCAAATATATACAAATGTGAAATCAAATTAAAGTTTAATTGTGGAACCTCTTTTTAATTATTATGTTACACTTCCTTTTCTTATCAGAAATTCACTGTGTATTTGTTTATTTGTTTGTTTATTTGACAGGGACAGTACACAGCTCTTAGCTGTGCCAGAGTGAGCTACAAGCTAATGTTCTCTTTTATCTCTTGTGTTTTGCCAGAGGTTTGCCACCTGTTAGGTAAACATAGCTCTAAATAACTTAGCAGAAAATCTTTTCCTCACTTGTGTTTTTTTTCTGCAGTCAAAGCGAAGTGTAAGGCATCCATATGTTGGCCTTGGGTTGGCTGGTCTAATTGACTTCGACAGACTGCTAATTTGTTGATACCAGAGGGGGAATGATGTGCCTGTCTATCTCTAAATTGGTGTTTACACATGGACCTCACACAGAGCAAAGCACTACCAGCTTGCCTGGCTGCCCAAGCCGCATGGCTCTTGACCTAAAACAGATTACATTGTGTTTTATTACAGATGACTTGTTATGTAAATAATCCTTGCTAATTTCTTTTGGATTAACTCTTTGTGTACTTTTGCGTAACAACCCCAAGTCAGGCTTTGAGGCTCTTATTTGGCTTTATTCATTTCATGCCCCGAGATCTGTCAGACATGGGAATTGTAATTTGACTTTAACTGCTTGTGAACTTGGGTAAGTAGGCAGTGAATTAGATGATTTCTTTGTTTATTTTTCCAAACAGACAGGGTGTTCCAACCTCAGTGTTTAACAAATTGGTATCAAAGGCTATAGAGTTGGATATTATAGAAAGTGCTGTAGGATAGGATAGACATGAAAACATCTGTGTTGTTGCCCTAGTGTCCAGTTGCAGAGCTTTTTTTTAAAATGCAGTGTGTGCACATGAGATTTTAAAAGTTTTAAAGAAACATGTCTGAAAATGAGGAGCCTAGACCGTCCTCCAATTTTGAGTGTTTTTGTAGTGAGTAAATGTTAATGCAGATCATGATAACAATGCTGCAGACTTTCACACTATGTCAGTGACCCTTGTCATTTCTCATTCTTCATTCTGGTGCTATGTAAAACAAGCTGTTCAGCACCATACCAACCTTAACAGTAACTAGGCAAAACTAACCACATGTCAAACGTGCAGATCACTGAAAATATAAACAGACTCTATGATACACTGATGCTTAACATATGATATTGCTGGTGAAGTAATGGGTTTATGCACTTAAGTGTTGCTTCTAGGGCTTGGTAAAAAAAATAATGGATTCATTAATACATCATTTTATTTTTTTATTTTTCTCATCATTGTCATTAATAATATTTCATTCCAGTGATAATGATCTGCGACATGCGCTTCTGTGTCTCTGTCCATAGGCAGTGGACAGCAGCTCTGAGCTGAGATGCAGCATGGCTACTTTGCATATCAAACACATGGCTCAATTGCATACGTAACATCTACTGCAAATTAAATAGGCCTACACGTCCCTGCATGTGTACCCTCAAAATTGAACCCTATTCGTTTTCATGCCACCATTTTAATAATCTTTAATGAACAAAGAACAAAACATCAACAGGACACTCTGCTAACAGGACACTCTGCTCTACAGACCTTGTGTGTTGGGAAGAGAAATAAAATAAAATTAATCGATAAATTGCTTACACTGATTGTTGATTTCTTCACATGTAGGTAAAATGCATCTTGGGGCCAGTTTGTTCTAAACTAATACAAATAATGCACACGTTAATATTTAACAAAGGTCAGAGGGTAGGCTACTTTTAATGAATTATGTGGTTATATCTGCTATTTACCAGTATTATTGAATCAATATGGAAGCATATTGGATCAATACCAAAACGAATCAAATCTTGACCGAAAGAATCTAGGCTAAATCGAATTGAACAGTGAAGTTCTTCACAATACCTAGCTATTGTTGCTTCATACCTTGTTTCCAGACTATCTCACTGTAAATTAGGGCCTGACCAATATATTGGTTTACAGATATTATCGGCCGATAATGGCCTATTGCAGATATGTTGGCATAAATCGGTATCAGCATATTTGTTCTCCGACAAGTACGAATATAAAAACTGTTTTTTAACGCTGAAAAGAATACTTGGACTAGTGATTTAAATTGGTGTAATCACATAATTTGCCCAGCAGAGGGCGATCCCTTATTTCATTGGTAATAAGTAAAGTGTTCACTGTTTAGTGCACTAATGTTTGGAATAAAGTTTGTTAGATATCCTGCCCCAATTACATGTCTTTGTCACATGTATTTGATAACCACATTTAAAATATTATATATAGAATATTGGCCGATATATTGGATATCAGAATTTTCTTACTCCCTAATATCAGCCCCAAATATCCCATATTGGTCAGGCCCTACTGTCAATGTATCATTTGGAAGAAAGGTGTTGTTGTTGACATACAGTTGTATGTCAACAAGTTGTAAGTAACTTACTTGTAAGTATGTTGTAGTTTAGAGTAATTCTGTTCTTAAGAGATCACTGACTTGCTTTGTGGTAACTGGGGTGAAATTGGCTAACTTATGGCTGTTCAATGTGAAGGGCTGTGATGGCTGGAAAGCACTTAGTCACCTCAGTGTTTTATTGAAGGAATGAGCTAAACATTTAATAAAACCATTTTCTTTTTTTTTCATTTTACGCATTAAATTAGCTGAGTTAAACATGTCAAACAAGGTTAGAAACAAAAGTTGGGTTAAAAATTTTAAGGGCTAATATTTGCCTCAAAAAGGTAATTTAAACTGACTGATCATTTGAAAGCAAATCATTTTTGTATAATTTACGTCCTTGAAATGTTTCTGATGTTAATCATCAAACGTTCTGCTAATCCTAAACTGCATGGTGGCTCGCCTGTACAAAGTAAAGAAAGAAGTAAGTTTATATCATTGGTCCTTGTTGCGTGTGGTCTCCAGATTTTCTCCACCAACAACACAGAATGTGGACGTCTCTTGGAGGAGATCAAGTGTGCTCGCTGCTCCCCCAATGCCCAGGTGTTGTTCCACTCCTTGGACATGGATAGGATGCCACACAGGGAGCCTGACCTGCCACGGCTCTGCCAGGACTTCTGTCGCGAGTTCTACTACACCTGCAGGGGGCACATACCAGGTAATTACAAAGATAGTAATCACCATGAATGTGACTTGAATTATAGCCCCTGCATGGTTACCTCGTGATGCCTAAGCAAACATATACACATAAATAGAAGAAGTGTAGGTATATTGTAAACCTTGCTCACTGCAATATCTTTTTGAAAAAGAAACCTACATGTTTGATAGAGATGAGTTAAAATTCACAGCAGACCTCATTTCTTATTAAGACTCTGCCTGCACATGTAAAACTGGCAGATTTTTGGACTTATGCAAGAAGTGGTGCGCCAATAGTCTGGTCTGTGAATATTTATTTATTTAGCTCTTACCTCATCTGACCTCACCTCCATTTGTTGCTAAGCTTGTCTTACCCATTTGCTTCGCTCGCTGCCTCGCTCCTTGCTTTGCTGTTGCTCTTTAAAGCATCAGTAAAACTACACACTATATATACTACCTAGACATGGCTATTGTGTCAACTGCACATTTGGTTTAGCAAATAACAGAGCATTATTTGCATTTTTAATGGGGCAGTATTCAGTTAAACTGTATTTAAAATGCCAGAAAATGCAGGGGTTTCCAAAAATTGGACTTTGAAGATTTGAGTGTTGTAACAATACAAAGATTTGAGGCATTTTTTGACATGCAATGGAAAATATTAAATAGTAAAGGTAAGTGTGAAAACAAATCTCATGCACTAACAAAAGCCAGCCTAGCCTGACCAGTGTACCAGAAAACTGGACTGGCGCAAAATGAACTATTTTATGATCTGTTGCTGGATACTGCTTACGAGACTCAACTCCTGGGGTCGATTCTGTATTTGGGAGAGCTCTAGCAGTGGTCTAGACATGACTACCCGGTACTGTGCTTCAGACGTAAACTGTCACTTAAAAACATCTGTGTCAAGCTCTGCCACCACCATATTTTCATTTGAGTAGTAAGTTCACATGAATCTAAACATAGTTGAAGATGTTTTTTTGCTCTTATCATCTCTGACAATGAGCTCTACTATGAGATGGTTTAAACCTACAGAACAGGGGAAAAAATAATTGATGCAACAGTTTTACTTTTGGATATGGTACTGCTAAATTATAGCCACTGCTTTGCCCCCTGAAAGCATCTGGTCTTCAGAAGAATTTCCTTTGAAGGGATGCAAGATCACAGGTACCTGTGCCTTCAGAGTGCATACCAAACATGATCAAACACTCTGTGACTGTCTTTTCTCCTCCAGCCAAGTCTTCTTCCAATCTCTGTAGCCGCAAACTGATTAGATCTACTGAGATTTGCAAGCAGAGAACAGTTTCAAACACACTTGTCTGCAACCCACCCACATTGTACGCTGCAGCTCAAGTTAAATATCAAACACACACATGCCATTTAAGTCCATCCTTGTCTCCTTGTAATGGCCTGCTGGCATATTTTGTATAACACTTGAACTACAATTAAGGTCAGCGAGTAGGAATCCTCATAGCGTAGAGAGAGGATGGAAGAAGGAGACTTAACTGGAGGTAAATTACTTGCTTAAGAGCTGACAGACATATGGGCTCAGACAGTTAAACCAAAAAAGCCCAAGAGTGGAATCCACAGAAGAATCCCCCCTCCCTGTGTTCACTGTCGCACTCCTTCCCATTCAGCCCCACCCCCAGCCCTCCACAGATCAGCATATGTGGTGACGAATGACACATTTATTTTTCTACAAAGGTTGTGTGTATGTAAAACTGCTGAAGTGCATCAAGATGTCAAGTACTTTGGGTGGGCCACCCAGGTTGCCTTGGAAGATAACCAGATGGAAGTATAACTTTAGCGCTGGGGAGCCGGGAATATGGACAGAGTTCTGTCTCTTGCTCTCTCTCACTTTCTTTCCCAGTTTTTTTTTATCCCCTTCCTCACTCTCTCTTTTCTCTCTTGTTTTTTTTCTTTTGTATGCTCTTCCCTTTCCATTTTTCTTGGGTCATACTCTTTCAGTTTTGTTTCTGAGTGCCACAGTACAGTAAGTTAAAAATGTGACCTCAATACTAACTAATCTCTCCCAAGAAGTTATTTGCATTGCTTGAATAAACAGTAACAACTGTGTTGCCATTTTTTAAATATTTAATACAAAAAATGTTGTAATTGTGTCTCTGACACAAGCAGAAACATTAAATATATTCACAAACGTGAACAGACAATAACTTTTGCCAACAAAATATTGCCAAACATTGGTATTAAAATGAAACAGTAGCCTTCACAGCATCCATAACTGTCATCCTTCTCCCATTATATTTCCTACCGTTCCTGATTAGGCCATGCACTTAGCCCCCATTTCTCCATAAAGACATTTACTGCCTTGACTCTTGCTTCTGCCTGGAGGCCTCCCGGTCTTCCCCTTACTCTTCTTCTCTCATATCTTCCTCCCCTCGCCTCTCATCCCCCACCCTGCACCCAGGGTCCCCAACCAGCATGGTTAAGATAACTGCAGACACAAGTGGGTGGGTGGTATAGCCAGAGCTGTGTGTGTGTGTTTCTGTGTGTTTGATCTTCATGTTGTGTTTAGATGTTTGAGGGGATATCCTATCACCTCCTGTATTTGGTGCGGTCAGCGCTTGCGGTCGGTGTGCGGCAGGAGAGGGAGATGAAAAGAGGGACAGGGAGAGTCCTGTTTGTGTTTTTATCACTGGTGTATTTGCTCTCTCCTGTTCTCTAAGGGGTTGACTAAAGGAAACAATATTGGCAAGATTGTTTTTAGGTCGCAAAGGGCCTGTGAGACCTATTGCACACTTTGCTTTTTGCTGAGAACCATGTTGTGATTGCTCAGCCTTTAGGCATAGCCGTGGGTGACTGCATGTTTATGCAGATCACTTTTTTATTCTTGTGCTTAAACATTTGAGGAAAATATGGAATGATATGATAGTTGTTTTACTGTGGATTTACACTCATGCTGAAATAGTGGAATACTATCAGTAAGTCAAGGCCAGTCTATTCATTTTAGTCCAAAATGGCATATTCTAAATTTGCCATAAGGGACTTTACAAACTATATGGCACATAAACCCCTCTGTCCTTTCATTATAAAAGAAAAACTCCCCATTCAACAGAAACAAAAATTAGGAAACTTTAGAAGGAGCAACACAAAAAGGATCTTCGTTAAGAAACAAAGACATGCAATAGGTGTTGTGTAGATAGAAATGACAAACGATAAGATAGATTGAAACACATCTAAAGAATATGGAGGTGGAAGATGTGGCACACCCTCCAGGTGGTGCTTAAGAGGCGAGACCTGAGCCACATTATCTTCTTTCCATCAAATGAGACGAGGACTGACTCCAGACAAAATTAGCATACTCCACACTCACAGTCATGCATACATTCATTCAGACAAGAGAAATGAAACAAACATGCAGAAAGAGAAAGAGAACACGAGGGCGAAAGAGAGACAAGAGGGGAGAATATTTCTTTTGCAGAATGAAGAGCCAGATACAAAACATCTGGAATGAGGTACCGAAAACCAGGAGAGAAAAAGAGGTTTGAGGACGGCCAATCGTCCAACACAGACAAACAACAGAGAGACTGAACAATGTTTGAGTACTAGATTTTATAGATTCATTGGGGATGAGATCCTGAAATATAAAAACAGAAAAGCAGGGTGCTGAAAAGAGCCCTGACATACTCCGTATTTCACATCAAACAACACAAGAGAAAGGCTGAAGACGCCAAATTGATTTTTAAGTTGGATTAATCGGTAAACAGGGATCTGTGGTGTCAAAAGCCACAACAAGATCTATTAATAGAAGCACTGAGGAGGAATTCTAATTTGTATGAAGCAGAAGAACTTTCACCATTTTATGAAGTGCAGTTTGGGTGGAATGGCTCTGAAAGCAAACCAAAAATGCTCAGAAAGATTACTGTCAGATATATGGGCTAAGCATTGCTAAGACACAACTCTGACACAATTGGGAACATCGTGTCTTTGTTAGGGAATGCAAGGAAAGAATATCTCCTCACCTTAGAACATTTTTGTTTATTCAGAATTACATGCAGTATTAAACAGGTTGATTATTTCATTTCCCATGCTGTGCCCATGTGTTGCTCAGTAATGCAAAACAGTCACACTTGTTTAAAGGAAAGAACACATGTTTGGGTCATTAAAACAGATCAAGGGTCCCTAAGAAGTGCAGGAGTAATTCAAAACAAAACTCCAATTGGTCAAATGAATCCAGTTTTGCACAGGGAAAACAACTTCTGACATGCTGATTTTTATTGTTGATTGTAAGAAATGTGAAATTGTGTACCTCTCAACTTTTGTGTGCAGGGAGGATCTAATTATTTTTTAAATTTACTGATTTAAAGTGTGTCCTACAGATAGCTTTATAATATGACAATCAGTTTTGCTACCATCATTTCACATTCTGTGATCTTCTTAAGTACATGTGGGAGTTCATAAGTTTTTCTGTGTTTATGTCTACTTGCCTTTGTTTTCCCATATGCAGTGTATTTTTGTTTTTGTTGTTGAAGCTTGATTGTATTTGCTTTGGGGTATGTAATGGATTAGTGAGCAGAGCCTTTAGATGAGTTGGATGAGAAGAAAATGATTTCACTCCTTGAAAGTTTGCGATGTAAAATTTTATCATCATTGTATCGCTCATATGAGATGATATTGCTAAGTCTGCCAAATGGTACTAAATTTTTCTCTGCTTTTGTCATTAATCAAAATTAAACAAGACTGCCCAAAATATATATTTTTATAAAACACTGACTTTTTATAAAACTGTGTATGCAGGCTGTTTTGTTGTTTTGGTTTCTTCCTTCATTTGGTTAAATGTAGTTGTCATTGCAAAGAGCTTTTTAATCCATAATCCATTTGGTTGGGCACAGTTTCTCTTTGTTTGTTCATCTTGACCCAGTCTAACCATGATCTGGTTTGGCTCATTAAGTATAACTCAAAACCCTTCACTCTTCCTCTGTTTCACTCTTGTCTTGCACATACTCCTCATTTATTACAGTCACATGCGTTACAGGCTTGTGCACACAGAACTTAAGTATCATTAAAAACAGTCTTGGCGAAATATTATTGGATTTTCTCGGTTTAGCTGCCGACGCAAGCTCAATGTATGAAGTCATTTAACCATGCAGTATCTACAGTAAGTGTGTGACTCTCTGTGTGTTTCTCTACCTGTTGTATTTCATAGAGCTGTTCCAAGCCGATGTGGATGAGTTCTGCCAGTACTATGGGAGGAGAGAATCCAGTCTGTGCTTTCCAGATTTTCAACGAAAGCAACCACAAGGACCCGATTCCAACTACTTGGGAGACGAGAGAATTGAAGATATCAGCAGGTTTGTAGCCTGATTTTTACGCTGTTTCTCATTTGGTTGAGAATTTTGTTACTTTAGGGAAGATTTGTACATCTTACTTTAAATGAGCTTTGGCTAGATCTTAATGTGTTTGAGCCAAGTGAAGTTTTTCTTTTCAGACTTCATTAGCAGAGTTCAGATTCACGATTCCCAGCTGTGATTTTTTATTTTTATAGATAGGGTTGTACCAAAAAGCTCTGTTCATAACATTGATATTCAAATTCCAAATCAATATTTGAATGTCTAGGCTATCATGCTTATCAAGGGGCTTTGCAGAATTTGCTTGAGAGACAGATGCCCTCACACAGCTGCTGAGAGCTGGGGTCAGATCAGAGTTTCTGGAAGAATTTACACCTGCAGTCACACTGGATTCTGCTCTTATCTAGAGGAGAGCTCAGAGTTTACATTTTAAACATTTGGGATCAAAAACTTTAGTCTTTTCATCATTCCTTCAGCCTGACACAATAGGTAGCCACAGAGTGGGTCAGTTAGAGTCAATCAGTCTCTCTTGGTTGACTGCTTACTGAAGGAAAAACATACTTTACTCATGAACCTAAGGAGAAAAAAGGAAAAAGATTAAAAGAAAATAAGTGAAAAAGCCAGTCTTTTAAGTGCTGAGCTCAGTGAGAGGCTGAAGTGAAAACAAAAACATACAGACATACACCCTCAATGTACTCTGTTCTGGTTGTTGCAAAGAAACACAAGTGATCCTATGGTCAATGTCTTGCAAGCTCAAGTGATGGCATCATGAAATGTGACATGAGACATTCAAGCCTAATTTAAAAGCCTCAGTAGAAGCTTCAAATTAAAAAAAGAAATTTGATACAGCCCTAGAAAAAGAGACAAATGTAGCCTCAGTCCCACGTTTTGGGTTTTCTGATCCATTTTGACATGGTCCAGACTCCACACAGAAATGCCATGCCATCTCTCCTCCAATCCTAAAGTTTGTCCAGACTGCATTTGCTCAGCTTTGCTCACATAATGAAAATGCTTACCCTGCTGCATTCTGGTCCCCTCCCTCACTGCAAAGGCCTGTACATCACACAGGGCTTTGCCCTTTTGTCTATGGGGGGACGCTTTCATCTCCGTTTTCCCTGAGGCAAGAAGGCCAAGCAGTATGTCAGCCTGTACAACTGCTACCAACATTCAGTCTAATAACTTCCAAACATTAGAGCCAAGGGCTCATTTGTTGCTGCTGCGCCTTTGAAAGGTATCAGGTAAATGACAGTGACAGTGACCTGGACATCGACTTCTATTATCCCTCATAAAATCTCTGGTCTTTGCAACAAAGTGGCCACGTTCACAGGTGGTTTTGGCCACAAGTTTTTTTGACCCAGTCTCTATAGTTTGGTGAGGTACCAGCACAGTGGGGGCTGGACGTGGTCAATTAAGTTAGTCAGTGAGGTAGGTAGGTGGGTAAGGATGATGCATGCAGGTAATGAACCTGTAAACTGGTGTTTACAAATTAAAATAGAAAAATTGAAAGAGAGGGGGACAGGACACTTGTTTTAATTTTCTTTTAGCATTTTATGGCTCTGAATAGAATATGTGTCTGATGCATCTTTAAGATGTCATGATTTGCAACACTAATGATGGCTTCCTTAGCATAAACCACTAATCTATATCAGTGCTAGCCAGGTAGATGAACATACTGTATAACAATGTATAAAAAGTATGCAAGTATAGGTCTTAAGTTTGGTGCACATGGTTTGATCACGAAAACAATTGGATCCGGGGAAGTCGGTCTTTATTACTCAAATTAGAGCCTCCAGAAGGAAATCAGTCTGTACTGGCTGCCTTCAGTTGGTTATAGAGGGAGGTAGGCCTATACAACAGAGAGCCTTCATTACATACATGAGTTGTTACAAATAAGAGATGCTGGTTGGAACAAGGCACAGTAATAAATTGAGTTTTTGCTGTATATTTAAAGGTGTTTCCTGGTAAAGAATATATAATAAAAGTAAAATAAACAAGTAAAAAAGCATAAACCATTTATGAATCTTCCAAAAATCAGTGTGAATATCATACGAATAACTGTAGTTCAAACTGTTGTTATTTTTCTCTCACACTTACTGCTTATTATTTTATGCTTACTTTTGAATACCGCTACTTCACAACCTATCGTGCCCCCTCCACCTTATAAGTGGATTGTTCACTCTACCATCGGCCTCTTACTTTTTATCTGTCTTCTTACCCAGGAAACAAAAACACAACTGCTACTGTGCTCAGGAGGTGTTGAGTGGTCTAAGGCAGCCAGTGGCTGTGACGCACTGTGGGGATGGATCCCAGCGGCTCTTTGTCTTGGAGAGGGAGGGGATTGTCAGGATACTCGACCATGACCATGAGCTAATCAAGGAGCCTTTTCTGGACATCCACAAGCTGGTGCAGAGCGGCCTGAAGGTAGGAACGAAACCACCTTCATTGCATCAACAAGTGTTGGAGGCATTGCGGATGTAATGTGATCATGTGGATTTACTCTTAAGTACAGCTGTGAACAGGAAAGAGAAAAGGAAAGGAACTTGCTTGATCGGGTGTGAAATACACGTTGTTTGCCACATTGCTAGACTAAGGAAGTATTGTGGTAGAGCCTTAACAGAACTCTTTACAACACAACACAACTGTTTGCACCTATGTAAACGTGTGAGGAATACTTCCAGCCAAGACAAATCCCTTGGAAGTGGTGTCTGCTCACTATTAGTATTCAATTATATAATTACACCAAACAAGCAGTCATTCATCAAATGTGATCATGGCTAACCATTATGCTATTATGTGCTAATTAACTGTACATACAGCACACATTGTGCTCACTGCTAATTTTGTGCTAATTCTAACAAGATGCGTTAATGGCTTCCTTAATTTTTACCATATTGTTTCTGTAGGGGCTCTAATATCCCATATGGTGACTTACCTTGTCCTTCACATATTGATTAACTCAATACCTCACATGACGCCTTAAACGACAGGTAAAACACTCCTCTTAGTTTTAAATTGTAACCTTGACTGCATTTTTTTATTCACTTTAGGACCGTGAACGATTAGAATGTGTCAACGATCTGCCATTACATAGAGAGCGTTTGCATCGTGCTTTAATGCACACTCTATCTGTTTCAGTTCTAAGCTCACACATGCAATGGGGGATTTGCCATTTTCTGTCATTAACTACCGCCAATATAACCATTTTTGCTGCACTGTGTCAGTTTTGGAGGTCCCAGACAGGTTGGAAAATGTAACAACAAAGTGTCTGGGTTCATAAAATCATCTGGAGGTCTGTGAAATTGTGTTGCACAGTTTTGTGTATCAAGGCACAGAGCCACAGTTTGGAAATTAGCATTTGCTATACCATCAGGAGGGAGAGAGGTTTGCCATTTTCTGTATTTAACTACGGCTGATATAATCTTAGTTTATGCACTGTATCAGTTGCGGAAGTCCCAGAAACATTGGAACACTTCATGACGTTGTGTCTGTGTTCATAACATAATCCTGTGGTGTTTAAAGTCATGTTGTACAGCTCCAATTATTCACACAGCAACAGTTGTTTTGACTGCCATGTTGATTCAACATCTGGACACTGGGACATTTGTGCCTTCAGGACGTCGGGATATCAGTGACATCGGGAGAATGTCAATGCCGACTGGCTGTCGAGACACAGCTTCGTTTCAAATTTGCCTGAAAAGTTCCATACTTTCAATTTTAATGGTTATTCAAAGCCTGCAGTTAGTTTACAAAACGCGTTTACCATACATGTAATCCTTAGAGTTTAATCATTTATAAATCAAAATAAAAACCTGGAACCACACATAAGCGGCCATATGTTTTTTAAACAAAACTGTGGGCCCTGCATTTGATGTAACTTGTAAAATAGTCTAACCAATACGAAAAACTAAAGAGATCGTGATGCCACAATGTTATGATATTTTTGTCATATTGCTCATCCCAAATTCACTTCAAAAAAGGTATTATCAAATTTCTTTTTTATTGTTTTCTATTTTATGGTTTGCTTGCTATTGCTCTCTTAGCAAACTAATGAATTAGTGACATACAATTTTTTTTTTTTTCAAAATGATGTGTCTGTATTTTTGACAGGAAAAAGCACCCATGTAGCACTTGCCTCATCTGCTTGACCACCTACCATTATGACTGTGTCTGCCCGCCAAGAGGGGACATTGTAGGATATTGGGGTGTCAAGGGGCAAGTAAGCGTGTTCTGCTTCTGTTTGGGTTCGCGCCCTGTCTGAAAAAAGATAAACACAGGCAAAGCAGTAAAAAAGAAGAAACAGGGGTGCACATTAAAATTAACTGAACCTTTTGCAGAATTTTGGATATTTTTGTGTCTGTTGTGCAGTAGATATGGTCTTTTTGTGTATATATCTTCTTTGTGGCATTGGAAATATCAAACATTCATTTTTTGTAATATGAATTACTCTGTTGTTTTAAGAATTTTCTGTGGATTTCATAATTGCAAAGACACTTATCTTCAAAGTAACATCTCTTATTTCGCAATATTTATTTTTTGTTCATAATCCTTACTGCATCTGAGCTTTTAAGTTTAAGAATTGTTAAGAAATTATTTAGATGGCACGAGAGGTGGATAGCTGGGATATTTGAGGGGCACACTCCCAGACAGGAAGTTTATCTATCACGCATGTCTCCTGCTTTTCCACTGACAAGAACTTTTGCTTATAAGGAGTCAAACAGAGCACAGCATTTGAATATGCAACTGCCCCCTATGGAATACTGCCACTGCTCTGCTTTGCTCCCTTATCGTCATTTGATCAAAACTGGTTGTTGATAAAATGATCATTATGACAATTAGACGTGGCTAGATCCCTTGCAGGCCCCAGGAGTCCTATTCTGTGATGTTGGCTGGCAGAAGGGGCTCCCAGCCACAGGGGGTGAACAGACTAGGGGAGGGTTAAGGTGTTTACTGGCAGCATCAACAGGATGGAGGTGCCTTTATACAGAGAGAGGAACCACGGCCCCAGGAGACTGCGCAGATAACGGGTTTATCAGCTCCATGCACATGCTTTGATTGTAATGTTCTGTGCTTCCTTCTGGTCTTCTATCCCCCTCCTTCCATGGATCCCCCCGGTGCCAATTAAGCCGAACTGCACCGAAACAATGCTGTGCTGTGGTAATGTGGGCTCCTAGCTGCGCTGTGGGTGTTCTTCTCCTGAAATTCAATCTCTATACTTCTGCCCCCTCACCGCCACCCACCTACCACACACACATTGCATACATATTCACACACACTACCAATGTCATCATCAGAGTGGTTTCCACAATTGGCTCACATTCACACACCTCTAACATGATGGTCGATTGTGGACAGCTCTCCTAATTGGAAGGGCTCTGCTACAGTACATGGTTAGGAATTGGTGTATGTAGCCTGTTATGCTCATTTTTAGTAAAGCACTTACTTGTACTGGATTTTTTTAGGCTAATACCAATACAGATTCTTTAGAACTTTAAAAAATACATACTAAAGTAAGATATTTCATTTTCCCTATATTGTCTTACACTAAAAGCAAAGGCAGGGTCAAACTCTTACTGATCTTACAATTTTGCAGTAGGATGCCTTCTCGTGAGAGATAAATGTTAAAAACTAAAGCAGTAAGGCAACAAGTTGTTTATTCTATAAACTTTACAGACCAGGTGATGGATTGTATTTTTTTTTATGGTTGGTGGGAGAATTCATTTCTTGTGGGATTATTGTGTGCTTGTCATAGTGTTTATGTATGAACAGGTGGAGTTGCAGAAGAGATTATGTTCTCATTGCACAAGTCAACAGCAGAGAAAACCACATAGGATGTGTTTGTATTGTCTGTTCAGATTCAGATTCAGACAACTTTATTGATCCCAAGTAGGGCAATTCATTTACAGCTTACCCTATCATACGCACAACCAACATCCAAAATGTTGAGTGTCAAGTGCAAATCAATAAAACAGGCAAGAGGTCTGTGAAGAACAGCAGATAAGTTAAATAAGATAAAATAAGAAGCAATAAAATAGATCATAAATAGACATTATTACACAATTTGTCATGTAAAGAAACTGTTGATAAAACCTCATCTATAATGACTGCCGTCTGAGTTTAACAACCTGATAGCCGAAGGAATAAAAGATTTGGGGAAACGGTTAGTTCTCCTCAGAGGTGTATGATAGTGGCGGCCTGAAGGCATCAATGAAAACTCAAGAAACAGGGCATGAAGAGGTGGGCTAATAATACCCTTTGCCTTCCTTACCACCTGAATTTCCCAGAGGGTACACACACATGCAGAGGGATGTGTGAGCTTAGGTGCTTCAGGTATTCTTGTGGCCGTAGTCACTATTTTGCGTATTCAACTTACGTGGAATTTCTTTTGATGAGGAATGACCATGAGGCAGCACAAGCCAACATGCTGTTTTCAAATTACAGGCCCAGATCTGATTTTTTTGCCTTTCCAGATTGTATCCAGATTGATTTCAGGAAGTCTGGACAACAAAAAAACACATGAAATCAGATTTTTGCAAATTAGATTTGAACCACATTTTGAGGTAGTTCAAAATGACATTTAAATCTGATTTGCACAGATGCTTCTCAGTCTGGATGCTCTGGCTGCCCATATCGGATTTCAGTGCATCATTTGGGTTTCTCTAGACATTTTTCAGATTAAGATTAAGATTTCTACTAATACTGGCGACCCTTGGTGGGTGTCTTTATGGACAAGAAACACTGACACAAAAACTGTCAAATGTACCCCAGCCCATTCTGAAATTGACAAGCCGCCGATTATCATCGAATGTCACGAACACTATGTGTTCAACCAGGTGCCGATGGCACCATATCTTACTCTGCACACTGAAGTCTCCTTGACTGCAGCACGAAAAGTTAAGATGGACATCAGCCTTTTTTGTCGCTGCACTGTGACTTGACAGCACAACTATTTGCAGAGCAAGATGATAGATCTCCATGCATCCATGTTGCAGAGCCGCATCATCATGTGGTTTTTGACACCTGCCTCGTCGGCATGGCAACCCATGCAGATATGTTGGTGGTGTGCAAACACAAATCCGTTGTGATTACTTGCAATTACTGTAATAGTGCAAACACTAGCTCTGTCAGATTTGCCTGCTGTGTGAACGTAACTTAGGGCTTAAAGACAGCTGCCCCTGCAGAACTGGAAATAGTAGCATGGTGTGTGTGTTAATGCCTCCACCGCTCAGACAGGACCATAATTCCATGTAAAGCACCATGAGATATGAGATAACAGCCACTCCTCTTCCCTGCACCTAACTTTCTCTGCTTTCTGTGAAATGACGCCAACAGTTTGACAGTGCCAAAGCTGTAGCCCCAGAGAAGACAATTGGATGGAAAAGAGGAATGCATGGGCAGGTGTTTGTGAAAAATGAAGAGATAATTCCTCATGAGAGATTCAATCAGAACCTCCTGTCTGGCTGTGGAAGAATTATGGTAGTTATAAAAAACAAAAATATGTTCAAGGGAAAAATTGAGAGAATCTGTTTCAAGCTGACATGACAGTCATTTGTATAGTTTGTAAGAGGTTTACATTTGGCAGTTGTTATAATCAGCAACATGAACACGTTTTTAAGATATATAAAGGTAAATTATTTTTATTGTGAAGTTAATGGGCATTAAAAAAATGCAGCTTACATCTAAATTGCACCTTATCCTTATTCATATGTACTGTAGACAATGATATAGAGTCATAGAGCGTTTGTTTCTTGCGGTTTTGGTGCCTGTTCTGCTGTGCGCTTGCTGCTGAAGGAGCTAGTCATTATTACGCGAGCTAATATTTCAGCCCATTTAACCAATGTGTATCTTGGTGGTCTCCCTTTGGCTCTGGATCTAAGCCTCTTTGGAAATGTTGGCTCTGAGTCCCTGTGATGAGTTTATTTTCGGGATATGGATCACTGCAGCCCTGAATCCAACATATGGATCCAGCATTTTGAGATGAGGTTGAGAATTTCTCATCTTTAGATGCAGGTTTTGACGTTCTTTGGCAAAGTGTGGTTACCTCTGCTCTGCCTAACATCCAGCTTCATAGTGTGCTGCATTCGCTCGCACATAACTCCTCTTTCATTTGAGTTCAATGATCTGACATTTAGTAGTACTCGTAAATTTTTTTGCGGAGGAGCTCTGCCTTTTGGGGTGGAGATTTATTTGTCAATTTTCACAACATTTCACTTTATATTCAGATTGATAGAACTCCTGTGGCTTATCATTTTGGTCTCTGTTGCTGCTTAGTGGTGCTTCATGTGCATTCCTTTGCAAAGAGTCATCTTTTTTGTATTCGCATGTGGCCAAGGTCACTGCTGTGTTTGAGTGGGCCGAGTCTAAGGTAGTCCAAACAAATCTTTGACATCCAGTGGACCAGTTTATGATGTGTGTTCCTTGGCCTGTGACTTAGACTACCCTTAACTAGAGTCTGTCACTAACATACATGTTTTTGTTTTGTTTGTTTTTTCTTGAATTCCTTTTTAAATTATTTTGAGTAGCAATATCTCAAGAATGAAACAACTGTGTTAATTATAGATTCATGTTTGTTTGCCATACGTTGGATAGATGTTATGCAT
>JAQLOL010000019.1:3772894-3785553 GCA_029783665.1 Naso thynnoides
ACACACACACACACACACACACACACACACACACACACACACACACACACACACACACACACACACACAGTGTTTACTTATCATTTTATCTGCACTTGTGTAGGAAGTTGCTAGAGTGAGATCCTGCATGGTTAGACCCATCTGCTTAGGACAGTAAGTGGATTGTGTTTACCTTTAAACATACTACATGCAGAAGAAAAAGTCTCTATCGAATAATATTTCTGTAGGCAACATCAGATTTGATTAATAAAGGGAGATAAAGTAAGACAAGCTGACTCGGAGAGAGTGTTTGCATGCCTCAAATTTGCGATAGAAACATATCCGCAACTGATTATCCCTGGGTGAAGACGGTGCCACCCAGGCATTAGCGCAATTAATTACACCACAGATGTTTCAAAGAGGCCCTGGTGGTTTGCTCTGTATTTATGTTTTCTGGCATTGCAGCTGGATGCATTTCTCCCATAGAACAATTCTTTCCACCATTGAGCGGACTTGTTTAGTCTGTGCAGACCCTGTGGTGTTGGAGTCTTGACTCCTAATACACCCTCGCTTCATTATTGTGATCTTGTTACAGGGAGGATTGAGAGGGGCTGACAAGAAGATGTAAATGGGGTAGCTAACGTGTCTGACCTCAGCACGTTATCAAGTCTGGTGGTCCACCCCTTTTTTCTTTTCAATACTGTGAGGACATCTGGACCCCTAAGCCCTCACATAAAGAGGTTTGTTTTAGAGTATGGTGGTTTTGTGGCCAAGTATAGCATCTAGTGCTGTGTTTTGATCAACTTTGTGTTTGGGAACATGGAAGGAAAAAGAGGAACTGTTAGGAAGAGCGGTAAAAGCTTGCAGGGAAACATCAGCCATAAAATCCCTCAGCAGTGTTTGTGTAAACATGTCCTGGCCAGATGACTTCATTTCTAGGTATTTGTTTGTCAGTTGGAGTACCCCTCCAATAATAAATAGGCCACCATGCATTTTGAAACATGGTGAATATGAGTGGTGTGAGGTGTACGGGTATGTAAGTGAGAGAAAGAGAGAGACAGAGGGCAAGACAGGGCTTGTGGTATAACAGCTGAATGGAAATATTTCCAGTCATATATTTGTCTATATGGTGACCAGTTAAAAGCTTTGATGTGTATCTTTTTGCTTAGATTCTCTTTGCCATGTATCAAACGAATGGGCATCCTTGCGCATGCATTTTTCAAAATTTATTTGTAAGGCATCTTTCAACAAAGTACTTAAATTTACACATGAAGTAGTCGTAAAGACAAGATATAAAAGAAACACAAGACATAGAAACAAGAATTAAAAGAATGAAATATATAAATAATGTCATGTCTAATAGAGACAAAATATAATATTAAAGGTTTCTACTCATTAATACTTATATATACTTAATAATGATACTTTCTATCATTATATTTCTTGATCTCGGGGGGGGTTATCATGATACAGGTGTTCCAACTTTAGAATAAAAATATAAAAGCATAAGAATATAAATATTTAAGAGTAATATATAAATATGTTAAAGAAAATATAGCAAATGACCAAATATACTATCATAAAATAATCTACACATGTATACAGCTGGTAATAATGTTAGGGTGAAACTGGCCCAGTTTACTGACTCAGCTGGTCTGACACTCTGAGAGAGGAGTTAAAAAATTTGCCACAAGCAGGACTGACTTGATGCATTTAGGTGGTCTAAGTCTTGCACTGACTGTGCTCCTGTTCTTAACCAGCCTGTCATGGAGTGGGTGGGAAACATCGTCCAAGATGACACGTAGCTTACACAACATCTTCTTCACTGACACCTCCCCCAGAAAGTCCAGCTTCAGTCATTTGCTTCGCAAATCAGTTTGTTGAGTCTATTGGATTGAATTCCACTGCCTTCCACCTGCTGCCTCGGCACACAACAGAAAACAGGATTGCACTGGCCACCGCAGACTTACAGAAAATCCTGAGCATTGTCCAGCAGGTGGAGGTGGCTGTGGAACCTTCTTGTTGAGTTCTGAGCCCTGTCCAATTTATTGTCAGTGAACACTCCCAAGTCCTTGCACTCCTCCACAATATCCACACCGACCCCCTGGATGGAAACAGAGGTCACTAATGCCTTGGCCCTCCTGAGATCCCCAACCAGCTCATTTGTCTTGTGGCTCTGCTCATACCGTGAGACAAAGTTGCCCACTACAGTCCTGTTCTCAGCCTCCTCAGCCGTGCTAATACATCCAACTACAGCAGAGTCAACTGAAAACTGAAATCTAAAAACGTCTGTAGATGACAGGACTCTGTCTGGCAACCAAAGTCTTTGGTGTACAGGGTGAATATAAACAGCTTAGGCAGGTGTTCATGGGAATGTGTGAGTACTTTGCAGTCTCACTAAGTCTGTACTTGAAAACATAATTATTTTTACAATAAGATCATTATATTTTTCTATGAACAAATATGATAATATAGTATAACCCACCCTTTTTAAATAAAAGAAAGATACTAACAAATAGGAGAGACAGCACAAGACAGGGATTCGTTTCAGACCCTTTGTGTATTTACAGTATGCCATGGGAGTTGTATAATTTACAAGTTTATTACATTATAATTCAAAATGCACATGTGCTCCGTACATACAATTGAACAGAATCAGCCTTACTCTCAACAGTTGGTCACTGGCATCAGTTTAATTGAAACATATAGAGCCAGACCTCCTGCTGGTTTGTGGTGTAGAATGCAATTTGCCTTTCTGTTTACTCTCACAGCCCCTCTCCACAGAAAAAATGGAGAGCAGTATTATGGAAGACTTTACACACATTCAGGTTTTGTCAGCTGCAGGCTGGACTGATTGAATTACAGCGAGCAGAGACCTTAAAAAGACACAGTGAACTTCGAATAGGGTTTTGGGACCTCCTTTATGAACTGCGTTAGCCATGAAAGTCACAAATCACTCCATGTACAGGGGAAAGAGACTGCGGGTGCTCGTTCGTGAATATATTTATCTGTATGTGTGCCTCACTGTGTATTGTGTGTACAGATATAAACTGTGTGGGTGGTAGGTACACGCGAACATGCACATCTGTGAGCTTGTGTGAGTGTGCGGTACGCAAGCTCCCAGCACGCTGCAGAAAAAAAGCCTTTTCTTTATTTTCCTATCCCTCCTAAATCTTCCTACATCTCTGCTGTGGTCCTCCCCCTGACAAAGCTGCTTGCCAGTCGCACTGAATAGCCCTGGCTCCTACAATACACAGTAAATTTCTTGCACAATTAAAACAAGGAATGAAGCTACAAAAGAAGCCCCCAAACAATGGAGTCAGATGACAAAACAGCAAAAGAGACCACACTGGGCCGTTTGATTAAGCCATTGTTAGGGCACACAATGTACACCACTCCACAGCCCTTTTCTCACATATACCTCATGTCAATCAAACAGGCCCTGCAAGCCAACAAGCTAAAAACACACACACAACCACACACTCTAAAAAAACATTATAATCAAACAGATCGGGAACAAATCTGAAGCACAGCATCACACTGCTCTGATGGCACAAACCTGATTGGATGTCAGTGTTAAGATATGTTAATGTTTAGCTTCCCCTGGTGTATGGACTGAAGGGAAGACAGGTTTTTAGCACAAAATGACATTCTTAACCTGCATTGATCGCCTTTCTCTGTGCCTTATCTTTGTGTCAGCAAGTATGTCTTGCTCACTTTCCACTCTGTTGTGATTTTAATTATGGTGCAATTTGTGTTTTGTGCAGCTTCCTGTCATCATCATCGCTCTGTCTGTCTATGTAACTACTTCATGTGTGAGCACTGCCGCCCTTCTCTCACTCCCTCTCTCACACACATACACCACCCCTCCCAAAGTTGATAAATTCCCACAGTGGCTGTTGACCCAGCTGCCTTTGTCAAGTGGCGCTACCAGCAGGTGCTGTTTTCACAGCCACCCTGGCAGTCGTACAGACTGTTTAGTAGCGCTGCTGACCCCTGCCTACTATTAACAGTGTTAGCTACAGACCCCCCAATCCTCCAGGGACTCTTACTCTTTCTTTCTCTCACTCCCACTTTTTCTGTTTGCTTCCCTCCTTCGCTGTTTTTTTAACTACATGCAGCCTGCAACAACAAAAGCCAGCGCGGATGGAGTCTGGAGTTGGGTGCTGATGGGAGCATGGGAATCAACCCCCTTGCCCTCCATCCTTCAAATTTAAAGCAACTTTAACGCACACACAGTTAGAGTATTGTCACTGGCCACTGCCATCAATCACATTTTTTCAAACTAGGAAGTTAACACTCCAGCAGTCAAATAAATTCAGTTATCCTCACATAGCATCATAGTTACCCATTCATTCACCAACTGAAAGATTTTCATTTAAAATATGTGAATATGTTTCCACTCCATCAATCCTGCACACCAGGTAAAACAAATATAACAGTAACCCATCTAGTGGAGGTCAGAACAGGTGAGAATCAACAACTTGATCAACATTTGCCCACAGCATAATGGCAACATCAAAGACTAAATGCATAATTAAAACATGCTGATTTAATTTCAGATTCAATATACAAAAAATTCCCTGAGTATGAGTCCTAAACTCCATCTATTTTTGGCTTCTTCTGCTTATTGACCATTTGCTGCCAACTCTCTCAAGGACTATCATTTACATATACACACTCACACACACTGACCTCATTAGTCATGCTGCTCTGCCCCTAATACCAGCATCAGTCCACGGGAGTCCAGTTACCATGTCGGTGTCTAAAAGTGTGTCCCACACTGTCCAATCATTTGTGTTGTCGAAGTAGCTTTTTACTTCAGTACCACTGTTCTGTGTATACTTTTGCTTCTTTCTTTTTCGCAGACATACACAACACAAATGTGTGTGTGTGTGTGTGTGTGTGTGTTCGCGTGCATGCGTGTGTGTGTGTGTGTGGGCAAGTGGGTAACAGGCGGTAACAGACGTTTCACATTTGAACTTGATTACGCACCCGCTGTATTATTTCCAGATTTTTAGAGCGTGATATGAATAATTCTGTTGCAGCCCATTTGCTGATGTGCGTGTCTGGATGTTTGTCTTAATATGGAATGATGACAATTTCTTTGGTGTTCAAACTTCACGCATATGGTGTGGAGATGTTTGTGTTTGTGTGTGTCTGCATTTTCCATTTCATGTTTGTATCTGTCGGAGCCCCATATTAACCCTGTGTGTTATGTTTTGTTTTGTTTTTGTTTTTTACAAAAGAAAACATGAGGATTTGTTTCAGCTGTACGGTTAAAATCCATCTTAGATTGAAAATGGACTCAATATGAATTGAGAGTGTTCAGGAAAAATGCCAATGCATGAACAACAATTCATTGGAAAAAGGAAAGATTCTATTTAGAGACACATGTATAGACAACTGGCTATAGGGTTGGAAATGTACATCACTTTAAAGAAAAAATTCTCTTGAGCGAAGGTTAAAAAAACAACAGACGCTGCTGCTGTTGATGGTGTCAATGGTAAACTTGTTGATTCTTTTCATGTACAATTTAAAAAGTAGCTTGATAATACACAAGTAACCACAGCTATCATGATACATCAAAGTCAAGTTTTTAAATAGAACATGTTTTCTACAGATTCTCCATAAAGTTGGGCATGGGTATCATTTCCTCACAGTTTTCTGCTTTTTGTTCTGTTAGTAAGATATTTTTTAAAAGTTTAGAATGGATTTTGCAGGACACTGATCTGGTAAAGAGCAACTGATGTGTGTTGGTGAGTGTGGCTTCTCACTGAAAGGCTCCAACTTCGGACTCATTGATTGTAGTCTGCCTAAACACAGACATGACAAGAAGGAAACAGTCCGTTACTATCTCAGTCAAACAACCTGTGTACTAACCTTGCATATTTTTCCACTTTCCACAGCAGTCGAGTGAGCACAGAACAAATACAGAGCTGATTAGCCAAGCAGCGTAAATGTCCAAAACCCTGCAAAGCAGTTCAGATTTAAACATATTCAGTCTCATGGCATGAAATCATCCACATATTGAGTTACAGTGGAAGTACAAACTTTTACACCACGCTTCTCTTATCTTTGATAAATCAATATAAGCCTGTTCACATCAAAAGTTATTTGTAGTACAGTAATTATTATCACATGTATCTGTTGCTTTACTAAGAAACCTCCACTCCCAAAATAGACATAGTTGTTTGGTCCGATGCTCTTATAAGGTTTCAGTATTGTAAAGTATGGCATGATGAAGAATCCAAAATGTTTAACTCTGTCAGCATTATTGGATGGAAGCTTAATTTTTTACCTGATTTCAAATATTTAAGACAAACTTAGAGTCAAAGATTTCCATTTTCATTATTAATACAAGGAAAAATAATCAGTATTTGGGGTCTTTACTAGAATTTAGAATTACTAATTAATATACTGTTGTACCCAAAAAATCTGTAGGTGACTACCAAGATTTAAAATTCTGTCAGTTTATTTTCAAATTATACTCCATAGCTTTAGTTGTGTAATAACTATTGTGTTGCACATATGGAGTAACATTACATCATCAGGGTGTACTTCATTTGTTGACATTTAATGACAATATCAAGTTCATGTTAAGACATACTCTATGTACTATGTTGGCATGCCATGTGATGCCTGTGTCACCCAACATATTGACTTTCTCCTTTAACAACTGTTGCAGGCCTCATGCCCCTAAGGAGTGCCAGCGTCATGTGGAGCCTCCAGAGCTGCTGATGACAGCTTGTTCCAGACACTGTAAGAACGGACACTGCACTCCTACTGGCAAGTGCTGCTGCAGCCCCGGCTGGGAGGGACCCCTCTGCCGAATTGGTGAGTGCATTTTAGTAGATTTGTATCTGCTGCTTTCAGGGTAGTATCATCTGGACAGACATCCATGTGGTATTCCTCTCCACATGCACAGCAGGCCCGCTGCTTCAAAACATTTTAGAATTTTTGTGCTATTACTTTTGACCTCAGAGTTTTTTTTCTCCTCTCTCTCTCTCCGTGGCCGTAGCCAAATGTGAACCAGCCTGCCGCAATGGAGGGGTGTGCATGGAGCCCAACAAGTGCCTGTGTAAGAGTGGCTACTCTGGAGCCCAGTGTGAGAATAGTGAGCAGGGAATGCCCAACGACCAGGAGAAAGAGAGCATACTGGACCGCATCATTGACATCACCTCGTACCTCCTAGATCTGACCGGCCACATCGTATAGGGATTTGCAGAGGGGGGCTGCTCCCTGCTGTCATCCTCAAGTTGACACAAATCTACCTACCACCACCAGCAAACTCTAACGAGGTGTCCTTAATATTGGCCTCTTAATCTTCCTCACACCCATGTAGGCATGTACACAAAAATACAAACAAAGATACACGCAGGATCCCCGTCAGACTGCTTTTCGTCATCATCGCCAAACTCTTCCTCTTTTGCATATAAGCTACTTGCTCTTGAGCATCAGGCCTGGCATCCAAGCTGTGTTCACTGACCTGCAGACAGCAATGAGATGATTGACAAGCACGGCCAAGTTATGGAAGTTCCACTAAGACATTTCTTCTGTCGTTCAAAAACATCTCCATAGGAACAGGAATTCCACAGGAACAGACCATATTAACTCAAGACTTTGGATCTTTTCAGGGGCTGTGTGTCTCACTTAAGACCCCTGAGAAATGGAGTTTGAGGCATTTCAGTGGAGACAGTTGATTGTTCAGGGGTTTTTAAAGGCGTAAAATTGTAATGAGTGGTGTGGCTTGAGGTCCGAGTTAGTGCTCATGGTTTGTTCAAAACCCAGCAAAATAAATGTCTACATACACAAACTTTGAAGGAACACTCTGCACCTCTGCTTGAGAAGTCAGTGAGAGTCATATAGAGCCTGTAGTGCTTTGTGCTAAACTATTCTAAAGGGACTAAACACAAGAGAGATAACTCAATGTTGTCCCACTTCTGATGTTTTATCAAGTTTGTGGGCACATTGACAGCTATACCAGTATACGGTATGTATACTTTGTTTTGCAGCACTCACTTTCTATCATTGTACAGAATGGATGTACAGCAGAGAACTGTTAACTACACAGAAATAGGAAAGGCCGAATGAGAACATTTTATCAAAGCCAGTTTTTTTTTTTGTTTGTTTGTTCGTTTGTTTGTTTCTTTTTTCATACAATCTGAATGGAGTTATTGGCTCCCATGCACTGTATTAATTCTTTGTTTCAATCACTTTATTATTCAGAATGAATTTGTCATTAAAAGCGCAATGAGAGTAGTTTCACATTCACAAGTACACATCACACTATCACAGGTATGGTCTCACAACTCCTTTGATTGCGTCACACACTGAACCTGAACTCAGAACTACAAAGGGAAAAGATAGCGTGGTAATGTATATGTCCAATAGAGCTTACCTAAGTACTACTTAGCATTGCAAAAAAAAAAAAAAAAAAAAAGCCAAAAAAAACCACGACAACATAGCATTACTATTGTTATCATAGAGGAGGGTTTATTTTTTTAAGCGTAATAATATATGGGAGAGTGGTGTTTATAGGAAGCAGTTTTACACTAAGCTTGTCAGTTCATGTCATTTCATGTTCTTGTACCTTTACATATGCAGCTTTTTCCTCTATTCAGAAAGACACATGATGAGGTGCATAAAAGTAAATGCGTGTCTGTGCCTGCATAGAGTATTTGGAGCAGTTGGCTGAGTCTGTCTGATTCTTTCCACTGACGTGTGGTTGCGTTACCACTGTCAGAAATGTGTCTCTGTTGTGAGATGATCAAAGATCCTGTCGGGACACCAAGTCACTGTGGAAGTGGTTCGCAGTCAGAAACCGATCTTATCTGGGGAAAAGCAGACTTAAGATTAACATAAGGATCTGTCTAATAGACATAAGATTGAATGTTACACTCTGATGAGCATCTGACTCCTTACATGTTGTCAGAAAACAGTTGAACACAGACTGGGATTGTCTGGAGCCACGTTGGTGTGTTTTGTCTTTTCAGTTGCCAGACTTAAGTTCAAACAGATGCAGCACATATACGCGCATGCCCATGTTCTCTTAAACTAATAACTTATTAAGAATGCCACATTTCATCTTTCGCCATTAAAATTCCATAAAATAAGTCTTGACAGAACCATCTGGCATTGTGTTGAACAGTTTTGAAGGCAAACAGTTGCAGTTTTGCTCCTTGCCCTACTTTTATGTTGAAAAATTGAAGTTCGGTGTCTGTAAAGATGTATTTGTTCATCTCCCGCCTCACTTGTGTTTCCTGAAATAAAATCAATTCTACCTGGTCAAAATGGAATTCATGCTGTAAAATGGAAAATTATAATTTTTTATTAGCACTTAATGTGAAAGTTGCATTGTAGCTGCTGAGACGGCGTGGTGTGAATAGAATAACCATTTTCATTATTTAAGTAGTTACACAAATAAAATAATTATTTAAGTTCTTTATGTTGTTTTTACCATTGTACTGTATGTGACATTTTTTTTATTCCTGTATTGTAAATAAAACTAGGGATAACTTTGTTTCTCTACAGAAATATCAATATGTCTATTAAAATTTATAGCATGTTCGAGACATTTGTCTTTTTTGTTTCTGGTTTGATACTCCGTAATATAATGTTAAGCCTTTTCTGATCATTTCCAAGGACATTTCCTGTGCAAGTTCATACTGTTTTAATTACTGGAAAAAAAAGAAATTTCCTTGGAGAAAGTATATATGTAGCCATTATCAGTGTAGAATTGAAAACTTAATTTTCCACATACCACTATGTTGAATTGTGCTTGCTTCCATACATATTTGACATTTCTGCATGTTCAGCTTTGACAATACAACAAGTCAGCACACTTTCTAAAATTTTCCCTGAAGCAGTTGTCACAGTTTGTCCCAGAAAAATTGCAAATCACCAGGAAATACACCCATTAAGTCTGACTAACAAATCCTCTATTAGCTGTTCTAGAGCTTTTGGTCATATCATAGAGGGTTTTTCAAATTTCCTTTTTCATTTTGCTGAGTGGCACCTGACCATGTTGGCCAGAGTTGACTGGACAAGCCACATCTACTGAGTAAGATGATGGGATATGATCCACAAGTGTCGGAACAGCCAGCAATCCTTGTGGTGAGATTGCTTCATAAACTACTGTTTCCAAGATAAAGAATGAACTTAACTTTTAAGTCAGCATTAACAGGAGGTCCTAAAATGGTCTAGTGTGCAGGATTTAGCAGCCAGACTGAAACTAAGTATCCCTCCGCTCAACTCCCGGTCCTGACATGTAGAAGAGGCTATGACGGCCAAGAAACTCGCAGTTGATAGGCTTGAGTTTTCTAGCCTGGTGAGACCAGCCAGATCTTGCGAGCTTCATATTCATTTCTCTTCCATAGATCTGTTTGGTCTTTCACCCATCTCAGTTGGAGGGGCCCATTTAAAAAAATGACTGGGCTGCTGTTTGTCACTCAGTGGAAGGCAGCCTTTAATTCATTCATGAAGTCATTTACATAAACATGGATTGACGGATGTGAAGCTTTAGAGATCTGGCTGGTCTCATGAGGTTAGAACAATAGTTGCCAAACAATCATGGTGGCCCCCTGAATAACTGAGTAGTAGCCTTAATGTAAGAATAAACACAGTTTAAGTGCAATTATTGCAGACATTGATTCAATATCAGCAATTAAAGAAGAGCAAGAGTATGCACTAGTGAAGTTTCGGAGTGGAAAAGACATTTTTGCTGCTCTGGATTTGAATTTAAATTTCAGAACCGAGGTCCTGATTGGCCTGGTAATTTTTTGGTTGGTAGAAGCTCAAATATGCTTTTTTTTATTTGCAAGTCATGAAAAAGCATCTGAAAGAGGAGTGCTGTGATCCAAGGCCCATTCTAGAAAAGATCCAGTCACAGAAGCTATGGACATGAAGTAAAATTGAAAATTTATGTTGAAGTATTCACTAGCAAGGGGCTACGTTGAACATGAATCAACACATTAGACAGGAAGAAATCCTCAGAGAGGTTGGTAAATTTAAGATCCTTGTCTTTGGTCATGGCCCCATTCTGGAAATTGTCTCACTTCTAGTAAGTAAGCTGCAGTATTTCCTGACAGTGCAGTGTTCCAGCCAGATAAAAGAGTATAGAGATCAGTGCTTACAAAAAAAAAAAATAATAATGGACTAAACGAGAGCTAGTGAGGCTGCTGGCCTAGGGTTTTCTCCTGCTTGAATGGAAAAGCAGCCTGCAGAGCTGACAGTGAGGAGAACACCGAGATGGCTGCGATGTCATCATGCAGCGTCACTTTGAGCGAAGCCAAAGCTCTGCCTGAAAATTCTTCATTTGAAGTGGAAATTCTTCAATCTGTTTTTCGGAAGTACAACACGTTCAAGCATGAAGGCACGCACACAAGAGCCACTGCTGATGGCAATATTAATTTCCTTCTCAAAATACCAACAAGCCTTTGTGTTGTATAATGATAGTGAGTGAAGACCACCCACATCACTCCAGTCGCACTTGCACACACACAAGTGAACACACTACCATATTTAGAGTAATGCAATACTAAGTTGTCTATGCACTGTTCAGATCCAATCAAAATTGCATAAAGTGGAACTGTCCAATATTACTGCGAGGTCCGGCGTATATTTGAGTTTATACACTATCTGTGGCATGAATCATTACTTTTCATTTGGAATAGTTTTCTTTTACCCTCCCAAAGGGCCCTTGTCTGGCTATCTTTCCCAAACAGTGTAACCCAGTACTTTGAATAAACATGAGGAGCCTGTATACCAAATATTTGTAGGACTGAGATGGCTGGAAGTGCATGCTATAATATTGTATACATGAGTGAAAGAGTCAGCACAAGCAAAACTTATAGGGTAACAGGAGGAGGCAGGAAAAAAACAGGAAAAAACAATAGCCCTGTGATTAAAAAGAGACGCGTCATTCCTCATCTCCTCATCCAGACTAATGAGAACAATTCATTATGCTTTATTTACTCGTGTTTCTATTCTGTAGCAATTTATTACATCCAGTGGGACCGTCAGGGCCTCCTGCCACAGAGGTCATGTGCGTAGAGGCAAAGAGAGACAATCTGACAGGTTGTGGATAAACCAACAGTTCAGACAGGACACACATCAAGATTGCAACTATTGATTTTAGTGCCACATATTTATATTCACCATCTTATGTAAGATACTGGATATATACATCTATGATTGAATAATACATTGAACATGTGACTATACAATGACTTCCATGCCTGCCTACAAGAGCATTCTCATTTGCTGCATTTTATTAGTCATTGATTTATCCCAAAAAGGAGTCAAATATTTAACTGATTACGAGAACTATATCACAATATTTTCACCCAATAACAATCATCAATTCTCATCCAAAAGGTATTGTATACAACTAATTAGAGTTAACTAATGTTGGCAGGGCAGATCTGAAAGTAGGTGAAATGTTCCTCATTTTGCTCTGAGAGTCTGTGCACAGAGGACAAAGGAGCAAGAATCTGACACACACACACACACACACCATCCCGCAAACTTGTCTGAGCTGGAGATTGGTTTGCTGCTGCTTCCTCAAATTTTTTTCAAAACATAAATTTTGTTATTTTTTTATTATTTTATTTTATTTTAACACACTAGTTTATCTTTTGATAAACTATCTAACTATCTATCTTTTGATAAACTAGTGT
>JAQLOL010000019.1:3796844-3810265 GCA_029783665.1 Naso thynnoides
AATACTCAGTACCATAGGTTAACAATAAAAACCTTGAGAAGTTTTCAGTAAACCAGAGTGAAAATGTAAATGCATGTTTCGGCACATGACAGATCAGAAGCAGGATGAGAGTAGGAGAGGAAGAAGTCTAATCGACATATCAACATTGTGACGATGGGACTTCCTTCCTTTTCACCTCAAACACTTCACACATCACACTGTCTTCCTGGCACAGCCGTCCCTGTTGCCCTCATCAGACTCTCGCAGGTGTCCTGTCTGCTGACCTCATCTCTGACCTTTAGTCTTTATCCCCTCACACCTGGGTGACTCTTGCAGACCCTCTCCAAACTCTGAACCCAGACTGTCTATCATCCGCGGGAGTCGCCTGGTAAAAACATTAACAAAAAGACAGCTCTCTACAGTGCCACTCATAAATCCAAGAAACACCCCGAAAACATAATGATACACAAAAACAACTTCACAACTTGTTTGAGTTTCATTATATCATATTTGGTTGTTTCAAATGTTTAATATTCTCAGATTCTTGCATTTTACCACAAAATACAGAAAAGAACATGCATGGGCACACATGCACAGGCCCATATCTGCTCTGTATGTACAACTCGTACATTTATTCATATGTATTCGAACCAGATATATTTTTACACCTTTTTATGTGCACTTACAACTATGCATATGATTGTATTAATACAAGATAGTGTGTCTATAATGTATACAATGAGAATAAAGCACATTTTTTGCTAGTCATAAAGCAGAAAACTTTCTCTACCAGTCTTTCGTTAACTTTTAGCCCACTGCCAGCTGTGCAGCCCCTGCACCGAGAGCAGCTGCACGCAGTTTTGTGCAATGTGGCATTGCTTTGTTTTGGTCAGTCCAGATAACGGAAAGTGACAGAGAGCTGCACTGTGCTGCAAAGTGGTACTGGCAATGTACCACAGCAGCCATAGGAATGATCTGTTTTAACAATCAATATAAAACATGTGGGTTAAAGGTCGAGTGCCGAGAATTTAGCGGAATTGTGAGGTTGCAGATTGTTTTAAAAATCCCTCCATTCATTTGTGTAGAAGAATCTACAGTGGCTGCAAGACTCGAGATTAGTCTAGAGCCAGTGGTTGGTTTGTCCGTTGTGGGCCACTGTGAAAACAAAACAAGCCTCTGCAAGATAGTCTCCATTGAAGAGGTGCAGCTCCCTCTGTACATACGTATAGAAGGTTCATTGTGAAAGATTCTTAGTTTAAAGTATCATACACTCGTGAAAATATACTTTTAAATATTATATTCAATTTCTGTCAAAAGGTTGGTAAACTTTCAAATCATTACATCACATGCTCAGGCTGAAATTTGACTTTTTTTTTTTTTTTTGCCCCCGGGGATGCTAAACTTTGGCAGTTTAGTGTGCAACTGGTTTGACTTAAAAAGTAACCAGTTGTGGTTTCATGACTTTCTCTTCCTATAAAATTTAAGAACTTCTTTGAATCCACGGACAACTACTAAAACAGCAACAACACTTGAGAGTTTCACTACTGGAAGCAGACTTCTGACAGTTAAGTCTAAATTAAACCATAGGTGGCAGTGCTTAACTCCAAAATGATAATTTAGCAATTATAAAAATATGTTTAATTTGACTTTTCAGCGCACTGGTGGTCTTTTTATCTCTGTGGACAAGATCTGAAAGGAATGTATTTTTCAAGATTTGCATTGTCACAAAGTACACCCACATGTCACAATTACATATGAAAAAGTACAATTTAATAAAAGCAGAAGGGCTGTCTTTAAGGCCTGCACAACTGACCACCAACATTGTTCTAGGAATCTTATTTTCTCATCAGGGGATTTACTCCAACTTCATTTTATGTGACGAATATGTTATATTTTTTGAGCAGGTGGGGGTGGGGGAGAGGCCTTAAGCAAATGACATCAGATCTCTTTGGGGGGCATCTCTTTTCAAGTTGAGGAATCAAGGACCACCAATGTGTCACACCTCTAATGTGGTCAAAAGAGAAGGAGGAAAAGAATCTGCAGATCTGGCACAGATACACTTGAAATCTTGATCCGCTCCTACTAAGTCCAGGCGGGCAGATGAAGGCGAGCGCAGCTCAACTCTCTGATCAACTCCTGCACTTGCCACACACTGTGCTCGCACCGACAACGTTTATCATACTGTTTTAGGACTGTTGACGGGCACTTTTTTTCTCCATTTTCCTCTCTCCTTTCCTCTTTTGCAGGCCAGATTAAGTTTAATTGTATCGTTTATGACAGATTCAGAGTGAGGTTTGGCACTAATTCAGGGCAGACCACATACAGCCATTATATGTTTTTTTTTCCACCTCACTTGCTGATGTGTGGTTGTGACATATTTGACAAAAACCATCCAAGATGGAGGGTTTGGCTGGAGGCTACGTGTATGTCTATAGAGAGAAATAGCTGAGCATAAACTGAGACAAAACTTTTACACAAAGCAATTTTCAATTTTCAGCAAACCTTAACCATACTCTGTGAAGCAACTTACATGTGAAGCTCACTTTGAAATGCCAATGTGTGAATGGATTTTAACATAACTTAGAAAATGGGCTTTTTCCAACTTTCTCATTTGCCTATAACAGTCTGTGGACTGATTTCTATTCAAAGCAAACAGAAATCCAAAGAATGTGGCATTTAATGCCAATGCTTCTCAAAATTGTAGACAGACTTTCTATTAACCCTTTCATTGACTGCAAATATGAGATTCAATGAGGCAACAAACAGCTGAAAGCACCTATAACATACAGTAGATAATAGTATGGTGCTAACTGCTTAGCTTTGTGTTATGATAGTGTTTGTAGAAACAGCATGTCAGTATTTCGTCCAGACAAGAAAACAAGGTCCTACAGACATGACACCTAGGGGTGCTGGTGCTAATTTATTTAGCTTGTAGCTCTACCTACAAGAGGGAAAAAGGAGAAAGAAGGACTCGGTATAAGTTGTTAGCTTAGAAATGGTGTAGGCTAACGTCAACAAATGGCTGGCAGAACATTGGCCAAACTGCATTACAAATGTACTTTTATTTAGCTAGAGCTTGAAACAGGATGTTAAGTGCAGTGCACCTAACAAGCCACCAGTGTCATTAATGATGCAGATTTTTTGAAACACACAGAACTTTTAATCGTACCTTCTGTCCTGCCATCCATCGCCTAATACAGTCACAGTCTTCAACAAGAATGACTGTTTGAATCTATAACACTTTGTGGTTTGCAGATTGAGCGAATCCACACTATGGTCTCCACTGCAGTGGTGGCACGGGGCCACCTAAGCCACAGTAATCTCATAATTAGCCGAATGGGATTAAAGGAACCATTCTAATATGTGAGATTTGTTGTTTTGGGGTCAGACAAATTGAAGTGTCTATTGAGAACAGAGAAACCTGGTTTGCTTTAAACTGACAAAACCAGCAGAATAACGTTGGCCCTGGTGGGGATGAGTATAATCAGTTTGATCTGGGCCCTCCCCTGAAGCTGTAAGGAGGGTAACACATGACATAGACTTACGAAAGATTTTCTTAACAGCTGATGTTCATTCATCAGACAGATGTAGTGCAAAGGCAAGATGCGTGTGTGTGTGTGTGTGTGTGTGTGTGTGTGTGTGCATGTGTGCGTGCGTGCTTGTGATTTTCTATAGTGAGTGGACCACCAGGCATCCAGACACTGACTCCGCCTTTAAGCTTAATACAACTGACTGCACTGTGATCAGTGCTGGTAATAGTTAAGGCTTCAAAGGCTCTACCTCTGAGGCTGCCAGCACTTATTTCCGAGCCTGAGATCGCAGTCCCAGCCTTTGGAAACCCTCAGTTCTCATCTGTGTCTGTCTTTCATTTGTTATGAATAATAACTGATCATTTTATTTTGTGTTTTTCCATTTTTTTATGGTATGTCTTACTGTGAAAGTAAACCAGCAGGACAAAATAAAATGTTTAGTTAGTTAAGTTTAGTTATGGGTACTGTATTAAAATAAATCTTTTGCTGAAAAAAAAAAGAGATTCTGGTGTTTTTAAAACAGTCCATATCCACAGATGAATTTATCAATGTTAACATTAAACAAATTGTTTAATTTTATCTGTGTTAAAATTAAACAAACTTTCAAATGTTTTCCTCAACCTTTTTTTAACATATTCACTGTTGATTTTAAGAGAAAATTGTTTGACTGTTTGACAAAAGAATTCTTAATGATTTTGTAACACTTTGAGAATATATATTAAATGAAACATGCTTACAAGATTCTTTTTTTATATTCTTTGCTATTACAAGTTCTGCTCTTTTATGAATTTGTTGTTGCTGTTGTTTTTGTTGACTGTTTGTAGTAAAGTGACCTGATGAGGACTGCATGATCCAGAACAAATGCGTAGGTTGACAGTTAAGGGACACTATTTTGTCAACCAAGAATAGAACTGATATGGTGTTTCCTGTTCTTTGCATTCTTGTAAGTCCATTCTTTCTCTGTCATTCGTAGTTTTCTTCCGGCCTCTCTTTGTTTGTCTCTCTCTGTGTTTGCACACAGGTGAGCTGTCACGCCTAATACTTTCAGCACCTTACAATTACACCATGTGACCCCCCTCACCAACCCTCAAACAAGCACACACTTAAATGCCCTTTGGCACTGAAGACACCTCCACAATTGCCTTTTAAACACACAGACACATCACAAAAGCGAGTGTCGAGTCTGACGGAAAAAAGGTTTTCACAGGATAAAGGCAGCTAGAATGAATTTAAGGATTACAATAAACACTGTGGAGGAAAATGATTGAAATAAGCCAAAAGGTCTTTGTGGTGATGGTGCATTTCATTACACTCTCTGTGAGTCATCAGGACAGGTAAGAAAGAGTTTATGAAGATTTTCTAAAACTGAAGCTGCTTCTTTGCTATTAAAACAATCTGGATTTTATCACAACTGGATTAATGAGGAAATCTATCATTTTCTCAAAGAGCACTTAAGTGCTGTTAAGCTTCTGGGACAAGAAGACTCTTAGCTATTTCAAATTCCTTTAAAAAAAATGGAATCTGGCTATCAGTGTGAGCATGTCATATGAACCTTAGCCTGTGTCTAATTATTTAATAACCTCTTATTGCAGTGTGGCTGTGAGGACATTAACCAGCAGCTGTGAATGAAGCTTATTCAATATCTGTGGGTCAAGTTTATTGCACTTTTGTTTATGACAGCAGATTTTAATGAGGGATAAAATATTACACCGTAGCATATAAGGATTTTTCTGATGAACGTATGGGAACGAGTGAGGTGTTTCATAAATAGTTACAGTTTGCAGCTGCAGTAAATGAGTTCTTGTGTGTTCAAAAGATCTAATAGGGGATAAAATGCATGAGATATTTATCAGACTAATGGATCGAAAACATGGTGGTTATTCTCTCTTTTCCTTTCTGTTGTTTAAATCTTACATTTGATCTTTTTATTTGACCTCCTTTCATACTTTTTAGCTAGTATTTATTGCCTGTATTACAATTCACTTTCATTTTTTTGCTTTAAAATTGAGGACATATGGGAGAATGGTTGAATCAGGATTTATTTACATACATATCTTGTATAATTCTCATATATAAATACAGTACACCACTTTAACTCTCCTCTCTTTACTTTAACCACCTTTTCCATATGGTGATGATGATGATGATGTTGATGATGATGAAATATACATACCATGTAGAGTCTTAAAAGATGTGTCATGTCTTTTTAACAAGCAGTCCCACAGTGCAATGTATCACATTCTATAGGTCTGATAAACACAGTTGGGTGACTGTGTGATGTTTTTTAGAGAACCTTTCTGTGATGAAGGTAAATGACCATGATCAGCTGGTGTTTAAAACCTAAATTTATTGTTGATTATATAGTAGGGAATTTTGGCTCATGTATATTCACTTGATTAGTTACTTAGTTTTACGTCCTTATGATTCAATTATGCTGCTTTGTTTCTTTCTGACATGAGGGACAATGTGAAAAAAATGACAGTTTATACTTTTGTGAACACAGTTTTCTTGTACTTTTATATTTAGGAATACCAGTGGTTTATTGGATAAGGCATCTTGTTTCTATGAATTGGTATCCCCATCCTTTAAGACTGAACTTAAGGCTGCTGTCTCATCTTCATGAGAAAAACTGTATGTTGTACACCACAGTGAGGGCAGAAGAATAGCACCCTAACACTTCACTTCTCTAACACTTCAGCACTTCACCGTCTCTCAGAACATTAGTCTGTGTAGGTACCATGCTGAAATTGAGGCCCTGAAGGCTTAACGATGCTTAATGATCACATAACCTTCTGCCTCCACAGAACAGTGAAGGATGTGCAGGAGTACACTCGGGGCCGTGCACGGCCCGGAATCTGCAGCTATGGTCAGACTACTTCCTGTTGTTTGGGATGGATTAATGTTGACGGCATCTGTCAGCGTAAGTGTACCAGTTAAAGATAGCACAACTAAAATGAAATATTGCAGTTCACAGGTTAACAGTTCAGCATCTCAGCAAAACAACACATAAGTATGAGGAGGAAGTTTTGATTCTTGCATTTCTGGTTCTTTTATTTGCATTTTTCCACTTGTATTACTGTTTTTTTTTCTTTGTAACTAAAATCTTATAATAGTAAAATTCTTTGTGCTAGAGGTTGAATAGCCTAAGTAATAATGTTCAAGTACTTGCAGTTCTGAGGTATTTCCACTTTTCTTCTGTTGTTTCCACTACCTTTATGTGACAGTTTTAGTTACTCATTTCTTTCCAAAGTAAGACTTTACATACAGTAAATATGATGTGGTATGTGAGTTTATAATATATGTGTGTTATAATGTCAGAGATTACACTACCTAATAGTGTGTAAAATAGGTATAAATTCATGTTACCACCGGTTGCAAAATAAAAAACACAATTTATCTGTGAGTGCATCAGTAATAATACGATATTTTAAGCAGATATATGACCATCTGGGAAGGCCATTCGGAATAATGTCTGCTTAATATATTGTGATGTTATTATGCAATTTGTGTGTCTATGAATGCAAAATTTGCAAAAAGGTATTATTGCATTTAAAGCTGCACTAACAAATAACTTTATGAAAGTGTTGCTTGTTAAACTTTTAGACAACCATCATCCAGCTCTGCAGCTACCATCAGCTCCACACAGCATCTTAGCATCTTTTATGGCTGTTCACTCTCACCACTTTCATCAAGCTTATTTCAGACTGTGGCAGACAGCTGTTTCAGTAAAAGAGCTCTGATATATACATTATGTGAATAGTTTGTGGTGAGCTGGTGAAAATAGTGAGGCACTTTGCAGCTAAAGAGCAAAACAATTCTCTCAAGGGTTGGTGGAGACCAAAGCTTGGTTGAAAGCTGAGTGAACATTGTACTTATGCTGTCAGAGAGACAACTTTTTAAAAAATCCCACATATATATAGCAAAATAGAGATAGAAGTCTTTTTGCTTCAGCCTCTCCACAAATGAAGGTCAGTACTCTAAGAATAGGACCCTAGATGTGTAAAGAATAATTTAATGGACTCCTTAACACAGGCAGAATCCAGAGAAAATCCTGAAGCACACAAATCATTTAAGGAAACTTGCAGCTGTCTCAGTATTGGTTAACTGCTTGCTTCCCACTCTCGGCAACCAATGAAAGACAAGTCATGTAAGTAAGAGGGTATTTACCCTTTTCAAACCTGTGCCTGTGATGTTTGCCTGTAAGGAAGATGCAGTGCGTGTCAAAAATTTAGTCGTTTTAATCTGAATAAATTTCCTTAAATAACTCATGTACTCCAGGATTTTCTTTGGATTCTGCTCTGATATATAAACTTCACACCACGTGTCCAGCATCATAATGATAGAAACATGTAGCAACTACCTGGTGAAAATAGTGGAGCATTTAGCAGCTGCAGAATTTCCATAAAAGGTTGGTGGAGACCAAAAACAGAGGTAAAAGGAGAGGTAATATTGGACTAAGGCCTACATTCACAGGCCAACTTGAGACATAACTTAAAATCAGTCCTAATGTTGCTCCATATTTGTTCAATGTAAACAGGCAGCTGTTTGCTCAGTGTTGTGTGGGCAGTTTTTCCCATTGCCCTCAAGCGAACTAAATGCCTTAATGCTGCTAAATGTTTATATTTATGTGGCATATTTTTACTTTAATAACGGCTCTTATCATATACCAATCATTAGCATAATTTGTAAAATATTGTCTTTCATCCTCCACAGCCATGTGCACAAAGTCATGTGTAAATGGAAAATGCATTGGACCAGACAAGTGTTTATGCTCCACAGGGTATAAAGGACCTCAGTGTGATGAAGGTGGAGTATAATGCACGAAATCATTGTCAGTCTTATGTTTCTAATTTCTTAGCCATTACCTGTTCTCCTGAATCATTTACTGCAAGGATTTCTATCTGCTGCTTGAATAATGTTTCATATTGACTCCAGATGTGAATGAGTGCGGTTTCCTGAAGAGACCATGTTCCCAGCGCTGCATGAATACACACGGTAGCTTTCGCTGTTACTGTGAACCTGGATACACACTCAGTGCAGATGGATACACCTGCACCAGTGAGTAATTTCCTGTTTAAACAGAACATTTAAAACGCACAGGCCAGTGTCTAAAATCCAAATGAGGAAAATCTGTAAACTGACAGATGATATTTTTGATGTTGGGTCCGCTCTTCACAAAGAGCCATCTGCCATCTTTGATACCATAACAGGAGGTTTAAGTATTTAGAGACTTGGTACTCAGTTGACACCAACCTTTTTAGGCTAACATAAATGTTTATGATAGAAATGAACAGTTTATATTACAGAAAGTGATATCATAACAAAGTTAAGTGGATATAGTGTCTTTAGAGAGCAAAAATATGAGTGAGGGATTCATGTAAGTGATTATGTAACTGACTTTTGTTGTTTAGTAGTCTTTGGTTACCATTTGTATTTAAGATTTTTTTAACCAAACCCAGAGACTGTGGTGTTGTGCTGTGTGTGTAATGATATGACAGTTCAGCCAGTGCTTCCCTGCCTGTCTTCCAGGAGAAGCTGCATGTTTCTCCCAGCGCTGCCAGTTGGGTTGCCAGATGGAGAGAGGGGGAGCGGTGCGCTGTCTGTGTCCCCCCGGCCTCCACCTGGCCGCTGACAACAAGACCTGTGAAGGTAATGCTTCTTCAGAAACACCCTCAGCTTATCACTATGGTGAATCCCTTTTCAATATATCTCACTTGTTCAGAATTGGTGCTTTAATGGTTCTTCTTAACCCGATAGCTGTTCTTCAGTCAGTCTGACTCATGTTCATGTTTGGGAGGGAGTTGTAATTTAGTTTTAACTAATCATAAGAAAGGGATGTATCTGTTTACATGACTTTCAGCTTGTGGTATTAAACCCATCCCTTAGTTTTAGGGGCTTTATATTTTGGGGGGCCCACATCGTTACTGTCATGGTTCCCTCCCACTGCTCTCACAAAGCCTTTTTCCAGCTGCAGCAACAGGCAGCTGTTTTCAGCAATAGACTCTATAAGTCCACCTTAAATCTATCTGCCCAGGACCAACTTGTAGAAAGACACAGTTAGGAACTAGTATGTGAACATCTAGATGCTAAATAGTGCCAAATATCTGCCACATCAGTTCATAGGCAATTTCTCTGTATGAAATTAGGAAGTGAAATATGTCAGCACTGTGTTTACAGTGTTTAAGTGGCCAATATCAGTTATTGCAGGATAAACAAAAAATGATAAAATCTCTCTGGCTCCCAATAAATTAAAGCATGCACAAAACTGTGTTTGCTGCATTTGTTTTTTTAAAAAAGGCTAAAGTATGTGACCAGCATGATTTAATGTATGCTTGATGGCTCAAAACTACATTTTGTCCCAAATTCATCAAAATGCAGGTTAAGCTTCTAAAAGCTAAAAAAAAAAAAAAAAGGTTCCCAGTCTTCAACTCCTTGTTTGATATAGAGTGAACAGAAACACAATTCTCCACAGATGTTTGTAACCACAGTTAGGACAGAATTTCAAAAAGAATGCTGGTCCCCTTGTTTTGGAACAGTCTTCAGCAGTACCTTAAAGGGACAGTTCACCAAAAAAAAGAAAATTCAGTCATTATCTACTCACACTCATACAGATGGAAGGATGGATGAAGTTTTTTAGTTCACAAAACACTGTTGGGGTTTAAGAGGAAAAAGGTTTGTAGTTATCTCCCAAACAATTGAAACAAATGGTGACCAGGATTCAAACATAAATAAAATGACTAATAAAACTATAACATCCCTCCATACTGCTCATGCAAAGTAATCCAAGTGTCCCAAAGCCCTAACATGCCGCGTTGTTTTAAACAACGTCGCAGACTCCATGTTTTTTGCCATATTGTTTACTGTAGCCTGTAGATTGTAATATGGGAGCCTGGTTTACATATGCAAAAACATGGCATACATGTAAGGATAAAAACATGGTGTCAGTGATGTTTTTTAAAGCAACATTGCACATCAGGGATTCAGGACACTTGTATTAGTTTAGCATTAGCATGAGCAGTATGGAGGTGTTTCATGCTTTTAATATATTTAATATTTTTTTTACATTTAAATCCTGGTCACCATTTGCTTCAATTGTTTGGGAGATAACTGTAAACCTTTCTCCTCCGAAACAACAACAGTGTTTTGTGAACTGAAAAACTTCACCTGCCCTTCCGTCCATATGATTGTAAGTAGATAATGACTGAAGTTTCATTTTTGGGTAAACTATCCCTTTAAATTGTCAGAGTTGATTGTTATTTAACTTTTAAAGACAATTTTAGAAGATTACAAATGTAATGCTCTTGCTCAATGTAATTGCTCCCAAAATTTGACTGATATTTTGCATCATAAGTGTTTCTTTCCTGTTTGCATTTTAGCTGACTCATTCACCCACTCATTTGTGGTGTTTGACAGTGGATGTATAATTAAAGAACATTCTTTACACAGTTACATACAGCACTTCATGGCTCTTCTGTTACAGTTCTAATTTGTGAGTGATTGTTACAACCCACATGTGCAATGTGCTTGCAAGGTCTGTTCCTTGAAGTGATGCACACAGGTTCTAATGCACATTGTGTTAACTACATGCACCAAACTTACCAGTGACACCTCTTCACTGGGGCAGTCTGCATAATGGTAAGAGGCCTTTAATTACCTTGTTGTGCAAAGAAAAACATGCAGTGGATTCTCTCCTCAGTGTCCGAGTGCATTATGACTGAAGTCTTCCTCGATAACTCATCAGCAGACACCTCCTGTCCTGTAATGAGACGAACCTTCAGCAGCCTCTCTCACGACTGTTTAGATGTTTTCACACAAAGACGCAAAGAAATCAAAGCTTTTACCTCTTGCATTATTGACAAATTTAACACATGATACTTCAATTCTAAGTAATAAGAGTAAGGAAGTAAGGATACACTGACTTGCCAGTTTATTAGGTACTCCTTGACGTTATCTGTTATGTTTATCATCTGTGTTCTGTTGCCATTCTGGCCAGGACCCAAAAAGAAGGTAGAAAATAAGATCTTTGATTTGATTGATTCTGATTGTTGTTGGACATGTCTGTGCTAAACTTTCAAGTTAGTCCATAGCAAAAACTCACTATTTGAGTTACTATTAGTAAATGCACTCCAGGAGACGCAATAAAGGATTTAATTCTGTACTAATATGAAACATTTGTGAGTGTTTGAGTCATTTCTTGTTTTCGAACAGCAGTGCACCTTTCAAAGCCTCAGCAAAAACACGTGGTTGCAAGGTCAAGGTACTTATTTGTGCCTCTCGTGTCTTTTTGAAGGTAGCCTAATTATTGTTTTGAGCAAAGACAAGAAACATTAAAACAGCCTGTACTTGGGAGGTTTGGTTTGTGTGAGTTTGTTTTGAAAAGGTGAGGGTGGGCTGTGTTTGGTGGAAGAAAGCCAAAAAAATTTGGATTGTTGTGCAGTGAAATTATCCAAATGTGTTGCTTTCGTTTGACACATGTTTGTGTTGTGTTGCAGATGTAGATGAGTGCCAGCAGAACGCTGATGTGTGTCCACCACGGCAGAAATGCAAGAACACTTTTGGCAGCTTTGTCTGCGTGTGCCGCGATGGTTTTGTGATGGGGACACTTCAGGGCTCTGTGCAATGTCGAGGTCTGGTTCATGATTTCATGCTCTTTCCACAGCACTTAAAGATTCAGTAGTTGTTACATGGTCACATTTGTCATAAAATCTCAAGAAATTGTAGTATATGCAAGCAGCCTAGTGGATAGAATAAAATATTGGATTTGTACTTTTTTGAAGCTTCAGTTAAGCTAAATTTTAATGTTTCATCAATGTGTTTAAAAGTGATGTGGTTCAGTTTACATGCTTATTACCTGAGTTATTCGGGGGGGAGGGGATGATGATGATCTGACAGCAAGGCGAAGCTGCCAAGCAGCAGACTTTTACTCAAGACCACTTTAAAAGTTTGCATCCCATTTTTTCCAACATCACCTTTTTGTTGTTGTTGTTTTTCTAAAAGACACCATGTCTTATTCCAGCCATGTTTGTTTCATCAAACACGGCTGTTTATTTGAAGCCAAAAAGCCCCCCAAAATTGTCTTTTCTTTACTCCAACCAAGCAGGTTTTGGCCCGCACCTAACCAGACCACAAAGCATTGTCACAACATAAATTTTTTAAAAAATGCAACGTAAAGAAATGAGAAGTTCGATCATATCTGTGGTTTGCAGAAACGTACAATGGTAACATTTATTCTGAAGGCTGGGTTGATATGAGGGTTTGGGTTGATGTGCTAGAATGTTAAAATATGTTTTGGGTTTTCATGCAACATACTGTCAGTCCCCCACCAGAGTCAAGCTGTTCTGCATCGTGAACCACGAGGCCACAGGGACGCCCATGGATGACATTTCTTTAAACCACATTCAGATCTGTTCCATGTCCAATCCCGTGAATGACTAAATGGATCACAGCACAGCTCCACATGTTCTCCTCATCTGTGTTAATTGGCAGCAAGAGGGATCATGTGAAGATGTGCTTTTGGCAGCAGAGGATCCACAGGCCATGTTTATTTGATGAGCACTCATAGCTCACCCACTCAGCTGTGGGCTCACCCACGAGCTGTTTTTGTTTTCCTCCATGTGATGAGCATTGCAAAATTATCTTTCGAGCAGGTTTGAAACAGACGGCTCTCATAGCCCTTTCCTCTCTCCATGCTGATCTAATATGACTTAGCAATGAAGCATTTTGTGCTGATAAGAAATGACTAAATATCTTACAAGCATTCATTGTGTATAAACATTTCAGATCTCCTTCTCCTCCTCTGTGCAGATAAGGACGAATGTTTAACTGGGTCTCACCGGTGCAGCCAGCGTGCGCAGTGTGTCAACACAGATGGTTCCTACACCTGCCAGTGTTTGAAGGACTACTTCGGCAACG
>JAQLOL010000019.1:3810365-3828379 GCA_029783665.1 Naso thynnoides
GCAACGGACACAGCTGCTGGCCCAGGAGAGCCTCACAATCCAAGGCTGTCATGTACTTTAATTACAAACTCTCCAAAAGGACCAAAGCGATACAACCTTCATCTTAGAATTCTACATCCTACATGACTCAAATGAACACAGTCATTAGATAAATACAGAGGGTAACTTAAGAGGTGTTCAGGTTAACCAAATGGTTAACAAAGGCGAGGACATTTTCAACACTCTTAGAACACGCTGCAATATAAGTATTTTGTTAAGTAATAATAATTTTCAGCACAACTGGAAACCTTGGTGCCTTCTTCTGTTGAAGGCTGTTATTTCTCTTCCCAGCCAGCAAGGCAAAAACCCGGAATAACCCCGGCACCATGAGTTGCCTGTTTGATGTCTGTTGAAGGAACCCTTCATTTAACAAATGCACTGCTACAGGACCACACTCTGTACTTATGTACTCTGCTGGTCTGCTTCAGCCCAAATGGACTGTGATGACAGGAGGGTTTTCCTAGCACTGGCATCACCAGTGTTACAGAGGCGCCACCCCTGTTAATGCATGTGGGGTCCACTTTGCCCAACGAAATAATAGACAAATTGCAAACAATGCTTATGAATCATTGGTAATTTATTAATTATTTCAATAAGTATACTTTTTTCATGAAAAGAGCAGTTTTGTGAGACTTTTTTAGAATTTGTTAATAAAAGGCTGACCTCTGGTGGATAGATAAGGGAAAAAACTATAGATTTGAGGCCTTCACAATAAATTTGAAAGAATTTTGGTGAACAAAACACTCTCAAAGGATCTTAATTGTGAGTCTGTTGTATAATTTGGCAATTACAGAGCTGTTTTCTGAATTTCAAATTAAAACTCAAATAAAAAAAGATGAAAGAATACTAAAACACGGGCTGATGTTTTCATGCCTCTCTGTTTATCTTCCTCTGTTATGCCGCAGGGAATATTTTCAGACCTACTAAGTCACATGCAGGGCAGACTACCACACAGCAAGAGAGCATAGACAGGTCAGACCAACCAAATACCAAGAATCTTTGTCTGTCAGCAGCTGTCTGGAAACCTCTTCCTGCGTCCACAGAGCGCAAGATTGGAAATTGAAGTTCGTTTTTTGATGTTTTCCTCAGGTCAATTTTAGGTTTCCTTCACAGCAATTTCCATTGTGACCCTGGGAGAGGGGGAATTGCAATGCTTGAAGATAATAACTGTAATGATAGGGGATGGTGGCAGGGGGCACTGTGTGTTGTGTCAGGGTCGTGGTTGCAGTCCTGGAGGCTTTGGAGCACTGAGAGAGTCGAGCTTGCAGTGAGAACAAGCAGCTGCTGCCTGCTGAAGGGCCCTGCCACTGACCCTATTCATCCCAACAGCAGGTGTCACATCAAGTCCCCGCCTCACTCTCACGCACACACATTCACACATGTGCTCCACACACACACACACACACACACACACACACATACCCATGTGCAAAATCACAGAGCTTCGTGCACATTTACACGCACACAGTGTGTGTGCGTGTGTGTGTGTGTGTATGGGGGGGAGACCTGGAACTACTTACAGAGAACAAAGAGGGAAATCAGGAAAAAATGCAGCCTCTTCGAATAAATCTCACCACAATGCTGAGAAAAATCCCCAACCTCACCCCCAGAAACGCAAGAAAAACCTTGTTTCTCTCTTTCAAAGCAGTCAAAAGTGTCTTACAAAAGCAGAAATAGAAAACATTTTAGATAAAAGGATCCAGGCCCCTTTCTGAAAAGGACCTCACACCAAGTTGTGTGTAATTCCTACCAGAAACTGGTTTATTTACCAAAAAATAATAAGATTTAATGCCAAAGCACTTAGGCCACAAATAAAGGACAACAAGTGGTGGCTACAATGAAGGGGGCTAGCAAGAAAAAAGGAGGACGACGACGGGGTGGAAATTTTCCCTTTTCTTGTGCTTATTATTTTCTGGTTCTCTGTTTACACGACACACAAGATTTTCACATGGAGGACAGCAGCCACAGAAACAGTGGCGCTGGAGCTGTGCAGCTCCGCAAAATAAAAAAATAAAAAATAAAAAAACAATAAACATGTCAGAGGAATTTGGACATCTGCAACTACACCAAGCTCTAACACTGAGGTCAGGGCAATTTCACAAATCAAAGCTCTGCTGCCTCGGCTTTCCTTACATAAAGCAAAATCAACATTTATCCTGAGAAAGTGAGCAATGATGCTGACAAGTGCATAGAGCCAATGACAATACAATAGCAGAGATGCTAGGAACAACCGTGCCACCCACGTTGCTGAAAGGCCATGCTTTCAAACACCACCACTGAACTGTAAAACCACTAAAACCCCTGTCTTGCCCATACTGTCCTCTTCACTTTTGCTTGAAATAAGCCAGTCTTTTCTCCCCTTGCTCCATCAGAGAAGGCTTTTCCACGACTAATTCTAGTATTATGTTCCTATTGGACCCACAGCTCCTCTGACACACAGTCAGTGTAAGGAAGAACACACTGCAGTTTCCATGAATGAATTAAAATTATAGATGCTGACCAAACCCACTCGGGAGCAACGAGCCAAAGCTTGAACCCTTGGTGTAAAATTATAAATCTTGTTAGGGAGCCATTTTCTCTTGCTTTCCTTTGCGTACGAAATCTGCAGTAGAGTAGAGAGAGTGTGACAGCTCGCTGCCTCCAACAATCATCGCAGATTTCTTTTATATGCTATTTAATTTGACTAAAATGAGCTGAACCAAATAAAGCTGAGCTTACTGGTTCAGTTGCCAAATCATTCCCCTTTTTCATGAATCTGTGCCAAAAAGCACGAAAAGAAATAGATGAACATGGGTTCATTTGTTTCTGTTTAGAAATGAAAATAGAATCACATCACAGCAGCTTAAGCAACCGTCTCTCCCCTATTTTGCCACGGGGATAATTGAAGCTTCCTGTTATCTTTAAGGCAGCACTGTCCTCTCAGTCACTTTTAAATCACATTATGTGGAGTAAATACATGTGAGTCACTCTCTTCTGTGTGACCCCGGGAGGAGAAAAAACCTGTGTGCACCCGTGCTTTCTTGTAATTCTTATTCATATTCATACACTCCTCATGAATGTTCTGCTATGTGGTGGGTAGAGTGTGTGTGTGTGTGTGTGTGTGTGTGTGTGTGTGTGTGTGAGAGAGAGAGAGAGAGAGAGAGAGAGAGAGACTGAAGGAAAACCTGATGTGGAAATATGTTTAAGACCTCAAATGTCTTAAAAGTTAACTCCCAGACACCCCTTGTTCAAGCCACACACAGAAACACATAGATTTTTTTTAAATGGACTGAACTGTTGTGTATTTGTGACCTCAGTTCATGTTTCAAATCCACATTGATGACTTTGAACTCTGTTTGAACAGTAAAAAGCTGCCTTCTTTCCCCTCCTTTCTTATGTCTGCTCCTATTCTCTGCACAGGGAACATGTAACAACTGGAACAGCCCGTCATAACATGAAAGAGGAGACTTGACCTGACCGGAATTCACTGTGCCTAAATCATTCTTAATATGTGAGCCGAGCAGCCTTGTTCAGGGGATTATCCTCGATAGAACAGGAAAGATTTCCAGCTAATCTATATAGGAATGCCCTTTCTGGAAAGGTGGAGGGAAGTGACTGGGACCAAAGGTTTCTCTTGGAGCCAGCACACTTCATTGTTCATTTTTCAAGCAATTAGGGCCCAACCATGGAGAAAAGCAATTTATTCCTGTTCTTTTGCAACATGTGTGTTCTCTGAGGCACAGAGAAAGGAGTCTTAAGGAGATTTAATGTGTTTTGTTTTTTGTTTTTTCTACTGGGTTTTATTATGTTTATTGTATTGATTGATTGGAAAGCTCTTTGGTCAACCTTGTTGTTTTAAATGTGCTATACAAATAAAGTTGGATTGGATTGTACCACAGCACTTTAAATATGGATGTTGCTTCACAAGAATTACACATTTTAAAACACAGGTGTTTCACACTTGTTCAACCTGTCAGCACAGAGGATCTAAATAGAACAGTTTCACAATCACAATCTCCTCTTCTGTTCCTTTGTGATGTTAAATGAATGTGTTTGCACAACATCACAATGTCACAGTGAAGTTGACCTTCGGGATATAAAATGTCATCACAATATCATTTTATCTTCTCTGACATTTATGTGTAATTTTGTCATAATTAGTATATGCATTCTTGATTATAACCAAAAATGTGCTTTGTGTTCTAAGGACACTGACCCTAAGCCACAAAGTTATAAAGAGTTCATCCTTGAGTCAGACTGGACATTGGTGCCAAATTTAAAGAAACTCCTTCAGGGCTCTCCTGAGATGACACATTTTTGAGAACGGTTCTGAACACACAACCTGCAAGCATAACGCCTCGGGCCACAGGAGAAAAGTAAAGAAGATAAGGAGAAAAGGGTGAGTCAGGTTAGAATGACTCATTCACACAGAGTTTAAAGCTGCAACAATAAATATATTTTCTATCAAAAATTGTGACTGTAAATCAACAAGAGAATCATCCAGCTCTGCAGCTCGCCTCACCTCTACAGAGCAGTTTTAGCTGACAGGTCCTTCAAAGTAAATGACATAATACGCCAAAACAAATACAGCAATGGTCCAGGCCCTCTAGCACAACATCAGTGATATTATACTCCCTTCCAATGATGAAACTACAGGGTTCAGGTCACATTTAGGCACAAATAAACATAGTTAGGTATAGGCATAGATCAAGATGTGAACTACAAACTTAACACCTTTGTTGTCATGGTTATAATAAACATCTGATAAAGGTCAGGCATGTTTGTGATCATGCTTAAAGAGAGCACTGACTGTTGATAGGAAACAGGAAATGAACAAAGGTTTCCAGTGTTGAAGTCCATCCTGATCTCTTCCTTACATAGAATCTGTCTCTCTGTACTGTCACTTTGCTTCCACCTTTGCTCTCATTATAATAAGTGAGGCTTTTGAGGGTTATGGTACTTGATCATAAACAATGTTACTTTGGGGCAATTACATGGAGAAGGAGTCTCTTTTTAGTATCCCCCAGTCCTTTTATTGGGTTTCATAACCCAGAACTTGGCTGTTCAGGTACGCGATCACTGCTGGTGTCTTTAGCAGTGAAAGTGCCATACACTTCCCTCAGGACAGAGTGGAGACAGAAACAGAGTTTAGAGGATATTGACTATGGGACTTACATTCATCAGATGGCCTGAATGTGTAATTTGTCAATTAATTGTTTTGTAACAGTGTCATATAGTGATGACAGTGTTGTGTTTACACCTTATTCTACAGTTGGCCAAATTTGTTATCACAATTTTAAATCAAAGGGTGAAAAGGACAAAGTGAACAATTTTGTTCTGAACAAAAGGTGTTTAGTAACCCCAGCACCTGACTGGGGTCGCAGGGCTGGGATGTATATTTGAGAGACAGCACACGTCTAAATGCATATGTGCAGTTTCAGCTTGTACAGTATATGTGAGGAAAGTTCTGGCAAGAGGAGGGATAGGCACAGTTTTAATTAGTGCTGTACTGGAGGCTGGAACAGTGGAATCGTTGTGGAAAAGTCTGCAACAGCTGCAGTGGCTGTTTGCTGGCTGTTTAACATAGCTCTCACTCCCACCACGCAGCCTTCCAGCTATCCCTGTGTTTCTGTCTTTCTGCTCCAATCCGGTGCTAGTTCAGGTGTCTGGGGCAGCTAAGGAAGCACTGGGTGGCACCCACCCAGACTGGCCAAGCTGGCAGTGGCCGCTCTGTTGAGGAATGTATGAGAGGGTTGCTGGCAAGCTAGCAGCTTGGCAGGTTGTCCTGCTGGGGAATCACTGAGTGAGAGTCGACGGCAGCCAATTCACTGTCAGTGGCCGGTGAGCTCACAAGGGCAGCAGTCGGGAAACATAGACATAGACACAGAGACGGACTGTAGTCATGCTGTGTAATACCTTCCCACCCAACCCTGCCCAATGGGACGCATTCTGAATCTTCAGAGTGGAACTGCGAAAAGAAAACAGCATGTTTCACTAAAAACTTCAATGGGTGGAAATCGTTGCATTGCCCAAGTTGCATGTTCAGTGCATACTTTAGGGTATGCTACGGGATGTTTTCTATGTTTACACTCTGTAGACGCAAACATATTTTGATGTTCTGTTAATTTTTGCTCAACAATGCAAAGAAACATTGTATTGTTCAAGATGTTTCCCCATCTTTTCTGAAGCCACACAAGTCAAGCCAAACCGAACCTCAGTTTCCACTTAAGCTAAACTTGAGGAGGAACCGACAACCCCAAAACCTCACCTCAACCTGACCGCACCACAACCACTGCTGGCAGTGTGTCCCATCGCTGAGATGTTATGAATCACTGTTTGAGATATTGTTTTACTTTAGGCTTTACTCTGTCTTTTTTGGCACCATAGAAATCAACACTGGCCTCCATGTTAGCTCCATGAATTACTGGCAATCCGTTTCAGTTTAAAAAGGTTCTCAAAAAATTTGGTCTATTTTGACGGAAAAGTTTAAATAATTTGACATGGAATGTTTCTTTAAGCCTGAGTAAGAGTATGATTTTCCATCCAAATGTAGCAGTGTTTAGCTGTGAGTCAGGTGCTGCCAAAAGACTTTCAAAGGCTCCTTTGACTCAACTTCTTAAATGGTGGGAAGTGTTTGCAGTGCAACACTGACACCATGTGGACAAGGAGTGGATGCGCAACCTAGACAGAGTCGTCAGAGGAGCTATGTATGTATGTTAAAATGTTGACTACATTTTGAGTTATCAATACTTTACAGTCATGTTTTAAATGTGTGTACCTATGCTGCTGGTAAACTAAATAATTAAAAGCAAAAGCAGAAAATCCTCATATTTGTGATGTTGAAACCATGAAAATGTTTATGCTTAATTTTTTGTTTTTAAACTCTGTTTTATTGTCTTTTATAAGCAAATCCAAAAAAAAGCAACTACTCAACAACAATACACTCATACACACACACAGGCACACAGACGTGTAGACATTTTAACCCAACACTAATTGCATTAAACCACTTTAAATAAATCAAGCATATATTTTCAATTACTATTCTTGACCTCTGCTATATCATTGTCACTGTTCATGGTATGTATGCCAACAGCATATGTTAAAAGAAAAAAGGTTCCACATATGAAAAACATAATGCATCATGAGTTACAAAATTCGAGATCAGTCTGCGTAGATGATATACATCCCTCCAAAAAAAGGCATAAAATAACCTTAGTACTAAGGTAATGTAATATTTTAAAAAGTAATATTAAATTTTTTAAAGGAATTGGTAATTATAGCCATCAGATGATTGTAGTAAAGTAAAACATTAGGCCTTCAGTATTTCCCTAAAATATGCAATGGAGTTAAAGCAAGTGTAATGAAAAGAAAAAGACCAGGTTGCATTAAAGTAAACTTTTCTACTACATTGACATTCCCCATTAGTTCACAGGCCTCTTAGGATATATCTTGTTCAGACCAATAGGAGATCTGAAAGATAAGTTTTTAAATGTTTACTTTCTTTTATTTTTTGTTGGCATGCTATAATTGTTAGCTTATTAGATTAGCCGCTACTGAATCAATTAACTTCCACATGAATTTTGGCCTTGCATTGTTTTTCATAGCTCTTCAATTTGGGTATTCCAACTGGGCCAAAAAAGTAGATGGTAAAGAATACAGATGCAATTATTGCGTAATTATAATATGTATAAATAAATAAATATGATCTTATGTGAGGTGTTTTTTTCAAGTGTCTATCCATTGTCTAGCCTGTTTATAGACTTCTTTCTCTTTCAGATGAACATTAAAAGGTGACACAATGATAGAATCAGCATTATAACATACACCTTCATGTTTAATGAAAGCATCTCTCTCTTTAAGTTACTTTCTCTAACAATGCAGTCATGCATAGAAGAACATAATGTATCACAGTTGAGGCTTTAATTTCTTTGAAACTTTTATTACTTAAAATATTCTTATTATCTCATGCACAGAGTCTGTTATCTTATGTGATCTGCAGATGTCCCTTCATGCAAAAGCTTTTGTCATTTAGATGTTGCACATCAGAAAGGCCCCTTCACTGTCCATTTTTAAATCTGGTTTTAAAACCCGTTTTTATTCCTTGGCTTTTGACCCAGCATGAGACTTTGCCCTTGTTTTTTTGCTGTTTTTATTGTTCTTATGGTTTTTATTGTTTCATTGTTTTTTATCATTTGTTATATATTTTATGTTTTTCTGATTATTTATGTACAGCACTTTGTTTCAGCTGTGGTTGTTTTTAAAGTGCTCTGTGAAAAAAGTTGAGTTGAGTTGAGTTACTCATCTTAGTGACAGAAACATAGGGGACCTCTCAAAAGGGGAACTGCAGTGCTTTTGCATCCAAAGATCCAGAAAACATGAGAGAGAATCTCCGGGGTCTCAGGTGAATGGACACACAGACACAGTAAATGGATTTTGTGGCGTGTAGAGTCGTCCTGTCTAACTGACTTGGAATAGAGTATACTGAACAGCTTGCCTCCTTATCTTTCATTATTCATTCTCACCACTAGATGGCGCTCCCAATCTATGTTTAGTTTAACTGCTAGTTTTAGTCTGCACCAGTGGGCATTTCTGACCTTTTGCTATACTTTTAATATTTATACACAATGGAAACAGACTAGACTCGTTTAAAAACTTTTTAAACAAAAGCTTTATTATTACTCTCCTTTATCTTCTGTTATTTTTTTTTTTTTAATTTTTTTTTTTTTTTTAACTGAGAAAATATGCCTTCTGTATGTATGTCTGCCCATCCTATTCATACTAGGAGGGGGGAAAAAAGCTTTGTGCTTATATCAAAATATAATGCGTTATTTTTGGTTTATGTTTGGGACAATTGTAAGTGATGCTCATTGGATTTGGCAAGCTTTCTTCTGGAAATAACTGAAAATATTTTATGGTGAAGCAAAAGAAAAAGCATTATGCCCCCTGTGCGCCCAACAAAATGGAAAAAATCTAATCCTTTGAACTCATAAAAAGCAGGTTACATGAAGGTTGGTCAGCTAACTGGGCAGAGCAGATTTTTTTTTTTCAATGTCCTATGAAGAAGGACTGTTGTAAATGGTCATGACCCCTGCCCTACCACAGGCTGAGAAATAAAACAGATGATGGAGGGGAGTTGGTAGAGGATACGGGTGGTGCACTTATGTGGCTGAAAAAACACACTCATGACATCCCACTCGCACAGGAGAGAAGCTTTGTTTTTGTTACTCACAAATTAACTGAATGGGATTCAAGCTAACTGAGCTTCTTCTATAAACATTTTATCCCCTTCAAGTCCTTATAAAACATAACATTTCCACCCCATCCTTGTTAAACACACACATACACACAACTTGACAGTCGTAACTTCAGGGATCAATTATAGTTTGGCGACATCATCACACGGTCTGGGTACAGTTTCGGTCCCCTTGTGTGTTGAGAATTCCCAAGTTCCCTTTATGTATGCTTTACTACATTGTATGCTGTTCTCTGACCAGCTGTTGTTATGGTTTCAAGTCAGCATTGGCTCAGAAAACATTCTTCAGAGCCAGTGAGTTTAAAATCATGTTACATTTTTAGCAAGTGATTTGCAGCTGCATTTGCAATGTGGTGGCAACATTCTTTTCATATGGTGTCATAATAAAGCAGGAGAACAAATGCCAGCTCACCACCCATTGCGTCAGACAAACATAGCTTCCTATTGTTGTACTTAAGAGTGCTGTGTTTTTCTCATCTCCTCTCTGTGAATGGCAAGGAAAGAATCCCAAATCCTCAACATATTCAGATGTTCAAATGAGCATGCAAACAATCAATCCAAAAAGCACTCATTTTCAGCCAAAGAATAGAGAATATATCAAAATAAGTAAGTACAAGAAAAACCTTCAGCCATGCAAACAGCTCTGTGGCTTTAATAATGAATTTAATAGGCACATGGTGCTTTAAGCTAAATGCTCTTTTTTCAACATGGCATAAAGAGAATGGTGCCATCATACTCACAATATACATTACATATAGGTATAATGTTCAGCATGGTCACAATTTTGATTTAACAAGTGACCATGTTATTGGAGAAACATGAATTCTACTGATATCTACAAGTAAGAGATTATTATGAGAAGGAGATAAAAACAGACTCTGTGAATGAAGTTATCGAGGTATTTGTGAATGCCTACAAGAGGAACAAATGTTAAGTAATTTCAGTCTTATACCGAGGCTTGATGACATGCAGAGGGACCTCCACTTTATATATGAAAGAAAAATGGGAAAAAGAGCTCAAGGTAGAAATAACTGAGGAAGAATGGCATAATATGTGTAAAACGCAGTGTGCAGCCACTAGCTCCAGGATATGGAGAGAATTTTGCTTGAAGGATATTGTTAGACTTTTTATAACTCCAAAGATTAGGAGGAAAATAATATCCATCCAACAACCAGGTTGAAGGCTATGTGGCCACATGGACACAGACCATATGAATATATTTTAGACTTGTCAGAATATGAAAAGACATTGGGACATATGGACGAGTCTAAATAAAATATTGGGATACAATATACCCAAAACACACACTGTATTGTACTTAGGAAATCTGACACAGGATATCATTCAAAAAGAAGATAAATACTTGATCAAAGTGTTATTGTCAGCAAGTAAGAAAGCAGTCACAAGATCATGGTACAAAGTAGATCCTCTGACCGAGCAGCAGTGGCTGTGCATTGTAGTGGAGATATTTGTAATGGAGAAACTCACGTATGTTCTAAGGTTGTAAGAGACACAATTCAATAAAAATAATGAACAATAGACTGATTACAGGGCCCAGAGAGAGGACATCACCAACAGCACCGGACAATAAGGACTTGAAGATAATATGGAGAAATGTAAAATGGATGCTGTGCCCTGACACTGTAACTGTAAGTTAGCTACAAGTTAAAAAAAAAAAACCAAAAAACATATGAGTATTTTACAGTGAAATCTGCAGTTTTAGATACATAGTACAGCTGAGGCTGATGGAAATGTTGTTCATTTTATGGTATTTGGTCATTAAACAAAGAAAGCGCCAAGTGAAAAGTTAAGGGATCGCCAGATTTATTGAAAGTCATCCTCTGAAAAATGCCAACATCTGTATAGAATGTCATAGTAATCCATCTACTAATAGTTGAGCTGGTGGAGCAGATTGGTAGACACTGACACTGACATCAAAAGTCTATATTTAAGAAATTAGAAAATAGAAAAACCTAAAAACCAGCAAGTAAAATAAAACAAACATACATTTTGATATCCAAAAATTGGCTGTGCTTTCTCTTACAATGCACAGAAAAAATAACTGTCTTATTTATGTTACAACCCACAGGAAAGATGAACACCTGACCTTACATGTACACTATAATATAAAGTGTTAAAAGCTTCAGTCTAGAAACATTAAAAAAATTGATCAGTCCAATTAACAGTAGACAATTAAAAATATATCCCTCTGTGTCGCACATTTGACAGAAATATCTGAAATATAGACATTAAATCCATTTAACAGTGTTATTTCATCCATTTTTCATTACATCCATTTACAGCCCTTCTGCTGTCTCTGTGACATCTGACCTCTTTGTGCTTTTTCCACCAGCGTAATCATTTTTCGCTGCAAACAATCAGTCATCAGCTTTGTTCGGAGAGCAGTCTATTTTTGCCCTGCAGGTCTGTCTTTGGAGGCCAAACCAGGAATAGGTGATGTCATGATGGCTATCACTTACAATGCTCCTGCCAGCTCCAGATGTACAGACCCCCCTTCTCTCCTGAGGTATGACCTCAGCCTGAGAGTACAGAGGGAACATCTGCGTGATGATCTGGTAAGCAGGATGCAAGTTTGATCTGATGCAACACATTACACTGGAGAGAGCTTTCTTGTGTGATCGAGAGGAAAATATCAGTGATTGTGCTCACTCTGTGTAGCGATTGAAGTAGTTCAGAAACAAGACGACTAGTTAAATTGTCTTGGACTCAGAGAATATTAACATATACTAAATTATGTTCAATAACCGATGATGAAATTTTCAGGCCTTTTTGCCCATTAAATTTGTAAAAATTTGCTTAGGACAATATGAAAACACTTACAGCAAGATAACTAGCAAATCCATATGCAGGCTACTGCTGGAGACTGTAACCCTGACAAAAAAAATTATTATAAGGTATCCAGTTCACTGTAAAACATGTTGTGAAATTAATGTGTTTTACAGTGAACTTTCTTTTCTTTTTTTAAAAAAAAATCAGGTGCAGAAGTTCATTCTTGACTTTAGAATTTGAAAAAAAAAAAAAACACTAGGAAATGTTGCTGGGCAATCCTTGCATGAAATCCTTGAGTTAAGACATTAAAACACGGTGTAACATCAGTGTGCTTTGATGCTGGTAGGCAGATTCTGTTACCTTTGTCTCTCCCTGTTTCCGGTCTTCGTGTTCATTTAAGCAACCAGCTGCTGGCTGAAGCCTTGTATTACCATATCATGTATGAAAGTTATATCAATCTTTGCATCCAGCTTTTTAAAACAAAATAAATAAGCATAAGTATTTCCTGGAAATGAAAGCAAAAGCTTGAAACTTTATATATCCTCATGCCTTGTGAGAGTAACTCTACCTTTATAAATTGATGGAAAAGGAGATTAAATTCAGTTTCACTAGAGACCTCTTTTACAAACAGTCTTACGGAAACTTTTTTTTTTTTAGATTCTCAGTTCTCAAAAACAGTATAACCAATGCATGTTGTAAATATTTCAGGATGTTAGCATAATGACTCTGAAGTCTGCTCCATCTCTTTTTATTGTCTCCTGAAGGCAAAATTGGCAAAATGTTATCTCTAAAAAATGCGACAGCCCGCCTTGCAGGTATCAGCAAGTCTTTCCTCAGCAGCTGAGCTCAAAGGATCTTCAAAGGTATAACATGTCAAGCACAAATTCATGAATCAAAGGAGGCTGCCCTGGACTAGACGCCAAAACTTTTCAGCTCTAAAACAGAATACCCTTGGGCACTCACTTGAGTCTGTGACTTTTCAAAATAAAAGGAAATTTTCACCAACAAGGATAAAACCCTCAAATGTGATATATGTATGAAATGCCTCTGAGTGCACCTGTACATTCAGGGACAGCTGGCCAAGATACAGGTGCACTGTCATGTGCCAGCACTGAACAAACAACGGCAGTTGGCTGAAGTTCATCGTGTCACCACCCTCTTGTGCAAAATGTGTCACGAGCGCTTTGACTGACAGCTGTGCTAGCTAGAGTTAACTGTCCCATTGAACAAATGACTGTGACAGCTGCTGTGAGACCTTCCCCAAAGTTTGGACACTACCACTCAATAAACCAAGGCAGACCACCCTCCATTCTGATCATGGGAATCTCTTCGCTGGAGGTGAACAGAATTTTGAGTGTGTGTGTGTGTGTGTGTGTGTGTGTGTGTGTGTGTGTGTGTGTGTACATGTAAGTGCATGTAAGTGCGTGTGGGGGGCTGCAGACACAGTCTTCAAGGGAGTCTCACTTTACATACTGGGTTAAGATTAAAAACACAGCATTGTCTAGGACCAGAGGACCAGCAATCAAACCTCTTAAATACCTATGAAAACAATCACTTAAGTGTGTTTGAGAGACAATTTTAAAAAGTGTCAGATAAAGTGTGAGTTGTTAATCTTGCAAGCAACTTATCACACCTGGAAATGGACATACCTTGACCATAAAATGATAAAATGGCAGGCCAGTAGGACCTGAGGTAGTGCCCCCCTCTGATTGGTGCATCCTCTGTCTCTGTGCGATGAAGGTAGAAGTGGAAAGCCGAGAGCCCCTGGAGACAGCATTCAAATATTACCACCCCAGACATTATTTCTAGAAGGACTTGCAAAAAGCCTTGCCAAATGAGCCCCCCGTTTGAAATGTGAGCGGGCTTGATGCACTGCTGCCATGCCTCACATTGCTGCAAAAAATTTGATGGGGCTGCTGAGAGCCCTCAGATAGCAAAATGAATCGCATGTGTGAAGGAGTGTCATCTAAACACGTATGTCAGTCATCGTAAGGCATTTCCACCCCATGCTAATTCATGGAAGTCTATGGAGATAATGTTGTAATCAATCCGAACACTGAGTCCACTCTTCCTCCATCTGGTTGGATACAGGCAGGGCTCCAAAGTTTTTAAATGGCTCCCTGAACCCTGACCTAAAACAGCCTACTACTGTGTACTGTGTACTACTAAGTGGTTTGAATGTTAATGTCATGTCTTCACTGTTTACATGCAACATGTTAACCTTGTAGTTCTTGTCCTGTTTTTGAATGAGGGAACAGAGAAGTATTTGAGTGTTTCATGAGACGGAGCTCATCTTTTAGCAGACACAAACGTTTTCTGCCCGTCAGCATGATTGTGATTTCTGCACTGGACTCAAGAACAGGACTTACTGCCAAAGAAATATTGAAGTGACAGGATGAGAAATGAAGTTTGGCCATGCCATTTTATCTGTGAGCTCTGGGATCAGTGTGTGTGACTAAATGATGTAAGCCCAAAGGCACTTATGAGCTTTGTGAAGCTTTAAACTGAAATGAAAAATAAATTAAATGCTTCAGCTATGACTTCTTGCTGTCAGTGTATGCGCTTTTAAATGCTCACCTAAAGAAATCCTGAGGTTTCTCTACTTTATTTCTGTTTAAGTTGTCTTTTTTGTGTGTGTTTGGAGTTTTTCCTGATCTGGCTCAAAGGTCTATGCATACTTAATACCTTATGTTTTACAGATGGTGTGGCCCTTGTAGGAGAAAGGTGTAAATTGTCATTCTGTTAATTAAAAGGCAAATGATGAAAGCTATTAGTGTTGCAGAAATCTGCTGTTGTAAACCTCATTGAGAGCGATGTTAAACTCTTGACAATCCAGTTATGACTAATGTTTACTCAACAGTAACTCCAACTGGACTGAATTAGTAGTTGTGGTGCTGTCAAGCATGCAGTTTGGTAAGGAATAAAAATAATAAACATTTGCTGCCTTTTAGTTTTGGTGTCGTTCTGTTTTCTATTGGCTTTGACGAAGGTGTCAAGAACTTTTTACATAACCTTAACTTGTTTATTGGAGAGTCTGCCATTTGGCAGCTATTTCTGTCTTTCCCTTCTGATATCTGCGTGTCACTTTTTTTTGCAAGGGAACAGTAGCTGCATGATGGCCTCTGTGCTGCAAAAAAACAGTGATTCGCTTTAAGAAATTCCACTATGCCAGAATGCTAATCTATGGAAATCTTTGGATTTTACATCAGTTTTCTTCACAATTTAATATTTTGAAATTCTCAGTTTTATCAATATGAAATCCCAACCTGTGCTGCAGTTTTTATTGTTACTGTGGTGCAGCGACCATTAATGAATTTTTGCCTGCTCTGAACACCATGAATATTCCCAGACGTGGATGTTTGAGGATCTACCTAAGCCAGTGGCAGCGCAATGTGTTTGCTATACATGAGTTGGCCAGAGCTTATGTCCCCATGCAGCAGAAGGACCTTGACAGGACCACATCGCCTCATTTGAAGACAGCCTTCGATTTCTGCCACAGTCACGTAATGTGTTTGCAAGTCAATATAGAAATCAGGTTGCTGCACAAACTTGTCCTACCATTTGAGAGTCATTTTATCTCCCTATGGATCACCATGGCTTTAGATTTACAGGCTGCTTGCTGTATCTGTTACAGCCACAGCACAGGTTATCTAAGGTTGGTTCACTACAGGACACATACTAAAAGTTAGTGTGTCAGACAGCAGAGAGATGGGACGGAGCCTACCCCTCTTTTTGGCCCTTTCACTTCTCCATCAGTGGTTGATGTCCTGCTGTGTGATGGCTCAACAATGAGGACTGTCAGCTGATTGCCGCCACATTCAGTCCTTACCATTACAGCGTAAGGCCAGTTTAAAGATGAGAAATAGCAGCAGCCTCTCTTTTGTCTGCACAGAATATGTGGGAAACACATTTAGCTGTTCCAATAGGACAGTAAATATCTGAAACATCTGAATAATCAAAGTAAAAAGCATCCATTACAGCATCAGCTGTCATAGCTGCTCCTGCAAGAGAGGAAACCTCTTTGTGATAGTTTGGTTGGCGTCCTTGACACTGACATTACCATAACAATCGTATAAAGAAAGTCTGAAACAGCAGTATTTGATTTTCATCTCTAGTGCTCACACAACCCCGACTGAGCTGTCACTTTAGTGAATTTATGAAATATAAAATATAGTTTGCGTCATATTAGCCTTTTTTATAATGCTCATATTTTGTTCGTGCCTGCTTTATGCACCATAAAGACGGTGTCCTGCAGGGTTGGGAAGGTTACTTTGGAAATGTAATAGGTTACATATCACCAGTTACCCTATTTGAAAAGTGATAAGTAATGCAACTACTTCAATTACTTTATCAAAGTAATGAAACTTGTTACATTTGATTGCTTTTTAATTATTTTTCTAAATTTCTAACAAATGTTTTCAGCTGGTTACCATTTTCATGTTTAAACCAGGCAGTGGCAGAGGTGTAGCACTGCGAATTCAAATAAGAGAACAAATCAGAAGCATCAGAGTGGCATCAAACTTTGCTAAACAGCCTTGACTGGAAATGGCAAAAGAAGCCGCTGTGCACATCCAACACATAATGAATATTATTCAACATATAGCCTAAACTTTCAACAACAAATAATCAGATGTAACCCCATTTGTTGTAGAAAGTTTAGGCTATACAGGCACATTTATGTTGTCATTAAATTATCTAGTTTCTTTGCATGCAACTAGCAACTAGAAACACTGGTGTCCAGTATTTCCAGTACAAATCTTTCTGGATATATTAATAAATATTTGCTAGCCTCAGTGTGTAGGTCAACAAGTATATTAATAAAATATTTATTATTTCCCATTTGCAATCCATGTCCTAGGCTAAGTAAATGTCACTTTCCATCATGTAATCCACTGTAAGAGTAAAGATGTGATACAATTATTAAAGTAAATTATGTTTATACTGGTTGAATATCCTGTTATACTGAGATAAAATGCCATAAAACCCAAAGGACTCAGTGGGAAACACAGCAGCCTCTTCCTCACAAGCAGGCATACAAATGTCTGTGGTAAATTGAATGTGCAGTTGCTCATTGTGTGTGTGTGTGTACACATGAGCTTGTATCACAGGGAATCCTTCAAATGAAAAAGTTTTGGGGACCTTTCTTTCTATTTCTACACACAATCATCATCGCCTTCATCATCATCATCCTCCTCTTCTCCGCCCCTCACACCCTCTCCTCGCACTTTTTTCCCAGATTTATTCACGTGCAGCTCGCTCTCGCCTCACTCAGACATTCTGTCGCCAGCGCCGTGACGTCACTTATGCCAGGAGCATCCTCCGCTCTGAACGTTTCCCTCCGCCTGTCTTCAAGATAATCTAGTCCCCCTCCCCCTCACAGCGGCAACCCTGAACTTGACTTGAGATTTTTTTATTTTAAAGGGAATAATAATAATAATCGACATCACATCAGACGTGCTTTATTTAAAGATTTCTCTTAATTGACACAGTGTTTTTAAACATTTAAATACGCATAGGCTTATTACAATGTAATAGCCCATATCTATTTACAGGAATGCCATGTGAGTTATTGAGTACTTTATTGTCCTTGCGAGGCATTTTAACTTTTATATTTTAAAAGACATTTATTTTGTATCCATAAAACCTGCGTGACTTTTTGCATCATGTGCTCAGAGATTATTTTCTCCCTTGGTGACAGGTAGCCTAATTTACCTCATCTCTGCTGGTATAAACTAAAATATTCTCTGATATTCAAACACATCTCGAGCGAGTCTGAAATCTCTCAAATGTTGGTTACCATAATTACGATGCGCACATGGCTTCTGACTGATGAAGCTCAAGTCTGAGGAAATGAGTAGCCTATCATGTCCTCTGCAGCTGTTGCGCTACCTGTGGCCTATTTTCATGTATTATCACGTACTATCATGCAGTATTATGGAGGTGGTTTGAA
>JAQLOL010000019.1:3828479-3863034 GCA_029783665.1 Naso thynnoides
TGGTTTGAAGAACTGTCGAGGGTTTCACTTCTGGCATTGCAAAATACACATCTATACACCCACCAGAGAAAAAGTCAGGGCGCTGAACCAGTTGTGTGCATGCGATATTGTGCTGAGGTGAGAAGTTGAGATGACGGCATGTGTAGGCATGCTCCAGCCTCTTATCCCTGCTCTTGGACACTTTTGTTCTCCTGAGAACATAAAAAGTGCTTATCATATCACAGTCAAAGGAAAAGGAGACCTCAGAGGCAGGCTTAACGCAGTGCAGTTCAGGAGTTTACCAGATAAAACGCATGTTTTGCCTTACTGTCATTTCAAACTAGGCCTTCTGCAGAGCCGAGTTTGGGGGGAAAATTTTTTTTAAGCCTGAAGTTAAAACACAGTCCTTGTTTGAAAACGGCGTTCTGGCAAGAAAGGTGTTGCAGCAGTGTTGATTTTTGATGCATTTTTGTTGACCTATTATGGGGATAGAAGTGGAGGGTCACATTTGGAAAAGTCCTGAAATTCCCAGATTGTGCAATTACTGCTGGTACATAGCAAAAAAAAAGGGTAAAGTCAGACAAGTGGGCTGTATCACGTTTTGCAGTGATTTTCTGTTGACACGTTAAGTGCAGAGACCCCCTGTGTGCTCTCTTTCTTTTTAAACAGCAACAGGCAGCAACATTTCGAACATCCAGCGGGCACATTTGTAGGAGTCAACACAGACATCTGCACAGAAACTCCACTGGTGTGAAACTTTTCGAATTAGCGAGGGAAGAAAACCGCTTTGTTTAAGTGTTACATAACGCATTTCCACGCTGAATGAAAATGCTAGATGTGTGAAAAGTAGGTCTTGTTATTGTCGGGGCTGCATCTGGCGGCGTGATACTGCCGCTCAACGGAGGGTGAGACGGCTCCGCGACTCCCTGACGCCAGGCCGAGCAGAGCCAAGACAGGCAGAGAGGAGAGACAGAGTGAGAGTGAGAGAGCTGCAGTGAGAGAAAAAGGTACTGTGAACTTTGATTTAATTCTTTAACGTGCTAAATGAAAAGTTTCTAAGTCTGTATTTGCAGCTGTTGTGCCATGTTTACCTCTGTTTGAAAGGAAGTAGTTCCAACGGTTATCAGCTCAGCAGTGTGTCAGTTGGCAGCTTCAAACTTTTTTCCTCCTTTTACTCACAGCCTCAGACGGGGGTTACAACTGCAGCCACATTTTCACGAAGACGTAAAGTAATTGTTATCCTAGCTGTTACACGTTAAAACAGCCGTGTTATGATGAAGACTTACGGTAATTTTGTAATTATGTAGTAGGCAGGCATACTGAAAGTACTGAAAAAACTTAAGTTTTGGACCACCGTGTTGAAAGTGGTGCTTTTAGACATGAAAACTGCTAATAATTGTGGCTAAATAACTCTCAGCTGATATCATTTGAAACGCTGGTAAATGTATGGGCATGCTGCAGGATACAGTGATCATTTAGGAGGGAACAAGGATTGAACTGCAGTTAATAAACACATGGTAGGGGTGTATTTGGTTTATTAATCAAAAGGATGTGGGGAAATATGTGAAAATGCTGTCCCCTTTTTGCGAAAGCTCAGGGAAATATCTTCAACCTCCTGAAACCAAAAGATGATCAATTTGCAGTGATATGAAACAGAAATAAGCGGTGAATTGTCACAGAAGCAAGACATTAAATAGTGAGTGTTTCTCCATGACAAATAACTTAAAACAATTAAACTGTTACATAGACTGTTGATGATCAAGTTTCTGATGATCAGCTAATCCATTAATCTCTCTAGCTCTCGGCTATTTAGTGTGTCACAGGCTTGTAAACTGATCTTGCACTGATGTCACTAAACGGGGGGGAAATAATTTTTTTGTCCACCGACCAAATGGCTACTGAAGATTACAAGCCACCTTTTAGATTACCATTGTGTTTTTGGCTGTGAGTGAAGCAAACCTACCAGCCACTTGCATGTCTTACCAGATTTTGGCCAACCACATTTCTGCCCCTTCATGAGACCAGTGTAAGTCCAATGAAGAAATACACATGCAGTATTTTGCGCCACTCTGATTACACATTCACATGTCATCCTTTTACATCTTTGCATTTTTCCTACTAGGTTTCATTATTACACTGTCTCTTGGCTGATGGAGACTTGTCGAGACGTTGCCTACCACTGCACCAGTGGGTGTGACACTGTTCAGTGTGTGGTTTTGGTTATGTCAGTGTGATTAAGAATTTGTGTCTGTGTAAGTGTGCACACAAAAGAGAGGGAGAAAGAGAGAATGTGAGAGACCTACAGCAACCAAGTCTAGATCTCCTGACATTATTGAGGATGACATATCAGATTATCCAAAGGACAGGAATTTGTCCTTGTCCATGACTTACTCTCAATTGTTTTATCAGCCTGCATTCTCAGGGTATATGGCTTTAAATTCTAGTAGAAAAAGAAGAAAATCAAATAAATGTTGTTATTATGCGATTAAAATGACAGGGTTGGTTTTACATCATGGTGAATCCCCTTTGATAAATGGCATTGTGGTTTGATTGTCACATGCCATTATCCGCTTCATTTCCTTCTTTATACCCACAAAACATGACTGAAAACATTTTATTTGCTCTCGTCTCCAAGTGAAACAATCGACTATCCACTGTGGTCATAGCAAAGGCAGAGAACCATAAGTTAGCAGCGTTCTCAAATCCAGAGAGCCAGTCACAACAGTAGTGAACGACGTCGAAACCCTCCCATCCTGTGTGTCTGTACAGCCAGAGCAACACAGCCTGCCATGTGTCGGGGTGAGGTGTCCACCCTAACACAACACTAACCCAACACTGAGTGCCATGCGTGGTTGAGATAGCTGCTTGAAACCCCATGTGTTTGCTAGTTATGTCTGGAGTCGTGTGTGGACTGGTGTGTCTGGGACACAAGAATCTGATCCCAGCTCAGCCCTTCAAACTCAGGACAATACTGACTACAATGTTGGTGACAGAGGATTTTCTACTGTTTTTTTGTCCAGCGTTGGATGTAGTGTGACAGCTTGGTTTTCCTCACTTGTATGCCAGTGTGACCTTAGTTTTGTACTAGGTCAGAGCTGTGTGTGCGCTGTTGTTTGTTAGGGAAAAGCGACCCCAGCGAGTTAGAAGAGCCTCATAGGTCAATGCCATGTCTGGTCACTAAGGGCAGCACCTTACGTCTGACTGTGGTTATTTCAAGCTTTGCTCTTTGACTGTTTCATAAGGAATGAGTGGCTGCGGTAAATATCTGTATTTGCTGCCTGCAAGGGCTGGCAAGTAAATCTTAATGGTTTTTTGGAAGAACTAAAACAGTAAGGGTTGAGCACAGCAGGACAAGCTGATACATCAGCTAATATTTTGTTATTAAAATGTATGGATATATATTTTGGCCAATAGTATAACAGAAATTGCAGCACAGATATCACAAATATGCCTATGTCTTGTCTTTGCGAGTTTGTCCAGCAGAGAGCACTGACAGATTTATTTTTCATCTGTAAAATGTCCCACACAGTAATTTGGTCACAGTTCTTTTGTAACAAAATTTTAGGGTTTTTGTTATCCAAAAACTTGAATCTGAGTGTCAAAAATTGTGAAATGCTGGCATCAAATGTTAGCTAAGACTTGCTACATTTGCGTTCATGTTCTTCGATGAGAAAGCTTCTGATTTGGAATTAAACTTTGCCAATGTAAGACATTTTTTATATGGACAGAGTTGATGTTCAACTGCTGTTGTTGTAACCCTATTTAACATTTGAGAAGTTTGGCATCTTATGTGAAATTAGTTAAAGGGTTTTGTTTAAAAATGTGTAATAGCCCTCCAACCAATGATGATTGTCAACTTGCAAATGATTTAATGGGGGGAATAAAAAGTCTATAAAATGTGTGAAAATAGAAAAATATGCTCATCTCAAATTTGCAGGGCCTAAAATAATGTCTTCAAATCACGTACTTGGTCTAGCGAACAATTCCAAACGCTAAATAAAATATTCAACTTACAAAGATGGCATATAGCAAATCCTTCGATTTTAAAAGCTGGAAACAGAGATTGTTTGTTGTTTTTGCTTGGTAAAAGTCAATTTTATGTCACCTGAATAAGTAAATAATCAACCAAGTGTTTATATTTCTCAAAATAATGTATAGAAAAATGTTTTGTTTTATATTTACTGGTATTCAGTGTAGGCTAATATCAGTGTTGAATTTGCAAACCTGACCCTGCCGGACTTATTGAAGCTGCTACTCTGGAAATGCTTTACTCATCATTGCTGCTTTGTGATCATTTGTATTTGTAAAAAACATATTGCATCTTTGCAGTGTTACTCTTTACTCAGTTATGACCATTGAAGGCACTTGAATGAGAAGTGCTCAGTAAAGAGGCACATATATGTTGTGTTTTCCATCTTTCCCTCTGAAAAACACTCCCTCTGTCCTCCGTCTTTGTCTTTGCCGTCACTCTGACTTTCATCCTGTCTTTCTCTTTCTGCATCATTCCCCCTCTCTTCCTCTTTATCCATCACTCTCTTCCTGCTCTCCTCTGTTTATAGCCAGTGACTCCATTGACCGTGGGCTAATGGAGGCCCCATCCAGGACCCTGCTGATAAATAATGTAGCGTCTTTATAATGCTCCATCCCTGGGGAAGGTCTAGAGAGCATCATTACTGCCTCCTCATCCTACACAGCCAAGGCCTAAATTGATTAACAGACACTGGAGCGCTGCAAAATGATCCATGGGGCTAGTGTAGTGGCTAACAGCTCGCACCAGGTGGGTCAAAGCCTTCGCCTGTCAGTGTCGCATGATCCCACTAGCTCCCATTAGCTTCACTCTCTGTCCAACTGATGGCCACAACGAGCTACTGCTAACACGATAGCGAGAGAGCATTGCCTGGACTCAGCGGAAGGGAATGTCAGAGTGGTTTTTATGGAGCTGTTGTGTAAATGATGGTGTGTGTTTCAGCTTTTATAGGGAGGAGAGCAGCAGCAAAGGCCACTGCAGGCATCTGTGTTACACTTCACTGCTGTGGGAGACATGGGTGAGGAGGCTCAAAGGATAACTACACATTGATGCAAGGAATACATCTTTAATACTGAGCTCACTTGAGGCATATTCTGGGATGAAAATTAGCACTAAAACAGTTGACAGAATGCCAATCAGTTAAATTAATCATTTAAGTCATTCAGACATTGTTGCTTATCTCTGTCTTGTATCGTTGTGGATTCAATGCATTTGTGTTTTGGACTGTTTGTTTAACAGAGCAAGTACTTTCGAAACTCTCCCTCTAAACTCTGGACGTCACCTTGATCAATCACAGGCTCAATAAATTGAAAAACAATCAAGTTAACATTTCATAAAAATGCATCCTTATTTGCAGCCGTAAAGAGAACTGTGGGTAAATTGCTGAATTGAGATTCAAATAGATCTTATATTTATGTCAGCTATTAAGTTAAAAGCAATCATAGCTTTGTAGCTATTGTGAATTGGAAATCATCCTCCTGTGCTAGTGCCAGCAGAATAACTGCATCAATAAAAAAAATCAATCATCAATAAAATTTCTCATACAGACAAGCTGCAAGACCTGCCTGTGGTCGAGTCTCTTTTGAGAGAAAATTTCAGAGTCATTCAAAAAGTTGGTACACAAAAATCCTGTTTATGTTCTGCAAACATCCTAGTCTATACATAGGTATAGGAGCAGGGAGGCACAATGGGGCCTTTATATTTTGTCTGCTTCAACGGACATATCTAAACTAGCATTGTCCAAAGAACCAATACAAAGCCATGAAAGGCCCCTTGAGGTAAGCATGTGGTCAGGCCAGCATTCAGATAATTCAAACTATCACATTTGGAAATATCTCAGCGATATGGTCTCCAGCTGCAGAAAAATGACATGAGAGGATTATGAACCCTGCTCCAGATGTTACAGTACAGAACTTTCAGAATTCTTCCATCTGAAATGGATTAAAGGTTGTCTTTCTGCAGCTAGTCCTAAACTTGTGTTGATAGTGCTGCCTGTTATGGAAAGGCCATCAAAGCAGCTTTGTGGTTGGAAGTGGATCAGAAAGACTGACTGTGAGGTTACAAAGATGATATTGCAGTATTTGCCTTTTTGAACTTTATGTTTTATGTTTTGCCTCTATGACTGAAAGAAACTATTATACTATACTATATACTATCTATTTTGATAATAAGTGGATCATGAAAGTACTTTCTTGTGCAAAAATGTAAGAAAATGTTTTGGTTTTGAATGCACAATTGAGATTTTCTGCTTTTCCTTTTCCAAAAGTACTTAGTAAACTAAATATGTTAATTTGGGCTCACGGTACTTGTAATGGGTATTTTTCACAATTTTGTGTTGTTATATTGGCCAGCAGTTAAATCAGCTGCATTAATCCATATTTTTCGTATACTTACTCTTTGATCACATATTTGCTAACTTAAATCTGATAAGTCAGTATTTAACATTCTGGAAATTTGGTTTCTTTTGTTCTTTGAAAAAAAAAAAAAAAAAGTAGATACACTGAGTTACATTCCTCAGAGTAAAATATCAAAAAAGATGTGAAATAATTGGCATTGATACTGAAACTACCTGGAAATTTCAACCAAACCCAGCCCTGACAAAAGAGAGTAGTTTGCATATAAAGTTTGAAAGATTTTACTGAAGTAAAGTTATTTTAGAGACTAAACATGCATGAACAGAGGCCACACCCATTTCTGACCCATCCTTCTCCACTCACAGTTTTGCTAGTTAATGAGCATGGTGAGAAAAAAAGATAAATGTCGGGGGGAGGCTAGTTTATCACATTTGCCCTTTTGTCTCCCTGCCTGCATGTGCGGAAAAACCTGCAGGCCTCAGCAAGAGGAAGTGATGTCGCTGTTATGCTGGCAGTGACACATATGAAGATGTAACAACACAGCCTGTTTCCTGTTTCTCTGATGGTGAAGAGTTATTTTCTGATGATGCTAGCAGGGTGTGATATCTTACCTTGGTCTTGAAGCAAAAGGCATGACACAGTCGAGATAGGTTTTCGGTCGATCCTACACACACGCACGCACGCGCACACACAGACAAATAGACAAACGTGCAGACACCAAATCCGCTCGTATGTCCCCCCTCTTGTATGTTAGTAGTTCTACGTCACTTTTGGTCAGCCAATATGATTTGGTTGGCTCAGATAAATTTAGGTACAACTTGCTCTCCTGTCAGTGTGGTTGGCAATAGTAAGTGTCCAGGCCTCCCACAACACACACACACACACACACACACAATGTTGTAAACGGCACCTGTTCTCATCAAACTTCCCTGCCCGTTTGTCAGTATGATGTAGCCGACACATGCAGTAGCTGTCAAAGATAGAAATTGCTATTCATCCCGTAATCTGATGGCCAAGAATAACTGCAGAGCATTCTGAGTGATGTATTTGTTCCTGCTCATATGAAAGCTAATATACTGCAGGCTTTACTGTCAGAGAGTGATGCATCCTCACCTCACCTCACCTTTGAGTCAGCACAGATAAATGTTGATGGATTTCTGACAAGCTGTTTATTCCATTCAGGGATTGCTTGTTAACTTGTATGCACAGCAAGTCTCCAGCCATAACTATGTTTTTATCTCCCTAATTGCTTTCAGAAAAACTTGAAAGAAGGTGGAACTGGGAGTGCTCAATGTGCTCTTGTTTTCCCTTTTAAAAGCTAGAATGTGTGTACCTTCTGGCTGCTGAATTGCTCCTGTTGGACTTGAGTGAATGGGTACATTTATCCTGGGGTCCACATGCACTTCCTTTTTATTGTCCTGCACATTGCCTGCCCAAAACCAGTGTTTGGTGGTTGGTAGTGTTGATGCATAATGAACATTTTTGCGTTAAGTCTCCTTCCTCTAAAAAGACCTTTGCAAATTTCAAATATATGCAGCGTTGTCAGGCTTTTTCTGTTCAAGCTGCTACCAAAATGTGTTTGCAAGAAAGAGCAACAGAAAGGATTTTAAAGCATTTGACCTACAGTTATGAGCCAAAAGAAACTATGAGCACCGCCAATATGGAGAAATTTCTTCTATTTCTGTGTCTTAAGTTTTGTTCAACATATTAATATATTTGTGATTTTTGTCCTTTCATTGCTTTGTCATGACAATTTCCAGAATTGATGCATTGTTTAGTCATTGGTTCCAGCCTCACTACTATAAATATTTTTTTTGTTTTCTTTTACATCTCTGATAGTAATTGACATTTTCATCCACTAGATTTTCCACGAAAAAGTCTTGACTAAATTTGTTTTTTGCACTAATGTCGAAACAGTAAGTCTACTGTCATAAAATGAATTGATCTCTAACTTGATATCCGATCAAGCGCTGTATTAACATTTGATTTATCAGATTTTCGGATTGTTTATCAGCCTTTTTTGCTTTAAATAATTTCATTCTAAAGCTAACCCTTTGAAATTGTGAGGGGCATTTTCTGACCACTTGCTTACATTTTACAGACAATTTGATCGTTTCACTTAGTTTCATATTTATTGCAAAAAGGTAATAAAGCTTCCATAATATAGCTGTGCAAAAGATGTCAAAGAAGTGGACATTTGGGCAGATTTCACCTGTGAAAAAGTATACATTTCTGCACACTTAATCAGCTGTGTAACCCCGCAGAACAAATTCCTAAAGGTTGTGTAAGCTACATACTGTATGAGAAGTCCTTTGCTGTAAATGACATTAGTACGTTGTGGTAGTCTGACAAGCCCTATGGACAGGAAGCTATCTGCAGAATGTCGGGTGGATGTTCGCAGGAGGGTGTTCATTGAGACTCCTCTGCCAGTTTCTCGGAAGTAATGATTGGCATGGCCACAACTGCTGTAATGGTGACATCATCGCCTCATCAAGGCTTGTTCCGGCAATCTCCTGGTGAGACATGAGTGCTGCTAGTGAAGAAAAGGGCGAGAGGATAATGTTCACCATAGGTTCTACATCTTTGTTAGAGAAAGGACACAGCAGGCAGGACTGATCTCAGAACTGTGTTTGAAATCTGTGGGAAGAAAGTTTTACTCTTAGATGTTAACCTACCTCTTTCTTTCTTACAGTGACTGTCAAGAGGAGCTGATCTCAAGTTTTAGACACTAAGGATTATCTGAAACTCTAAAAGGTGAAACAGCATTTTACCCTTTCTGCCCTGAGACTGGACTGTCCTTCACTGCAGCTCACACTTCTTTTGGACTGAAGGGAGAGGGGAGGAGGGCGGCTCGTCCACCATGAACGTCACCTCACTCTTCTCCTTTACCAGCCCGGCTGTTAAACGGCTGCTGGGTTGGAAGCAGGGAGACGAGGAAGAGAAATGGGCAGAAAAAGCTGTGGATGCTCTGGTTAAGAAACTGAAAAAGAAAAAGGGAGCCATGGAGGAGCTGGAGAGGGCTCTCAGCTGCCCGGGTCAGCCCAGTAACTGTGTGACAATCCCCCGCTCCCTGGATGGACGGCTGCAGGTGTCCCATAGGAAAGGTCTGCCACATGTCATTTACTGTCGAGTGTGGCGCTGGCCCGACCTGCAGTCTCACCATGAGCTGAAGGCCCTGGAGTGCTGCGAGTACCCCTTTGGCTCCAAACAGAAGGATGTGTGTATCAACCCCTACCACTACAAACGAGTGGACAGTCCAGGTGAGTGAGGTGACAGTTTCCACAGTCAGTTAGGCTACATTATTTTAGTTAAAGCTTGCCTCATGTTACCTTACATGAGAACTAATCAAATTAGTTTTGTGAGACTTAAAATTTGAGAGAAACAGAACACTGGTGTCAGTCATTACTGAGGGAGAAAAAGATGGCTGAAATGGAGTTTCAGGGACATTATGCAAGTCACATATCATTTCTATGACAGCAGCATTCCTGTTAGAATGATTCTCCTAATTAAAGGAAAACCATGCAAAAAACCTCAGTAAATGTAAACTAAATCTCAAGAGCTTTTTCAGCAGTTATCCAAGCACTTAAAGTATTTGTCTTACTATAAAATTCCTGTATTTTTATTTACAGGAAAGCATAGGACAGCTGTTCTCATATGTCTTTTTTCCCTACGTCTCCAAACTATTTTTTAAAAATGTTTTCTGATTTGAAGAAAGTGAAAAAATGTTAAGTAAAACTACTGCACTCTTATAAGGAAAGAAAAAATAGCAGAAGACAGTAATCCCAAATTTCGCTGCTACACAAGGCAGCAAATTAAAATCATCAAATTACAGTCCTATAAAATCCTAGTTAAATGGGTTTAATTTCATTAAGAAAAAGATTTAATTAAAAACTCCAATAAGAAAGATCATCGTTTGAGTAACATCTAAACAATCTCAACATCTAATCCCCCCAAAAAACAAGTCAAGACAGGTAAAATCAAGATTAGAAGAGAAATAGGGAAATGATTAAATGGATTCTGACTCAACTTGCCTTGTTTCCTCAGTCATCCGAGAGCCTCCAGGCCCTCACTGCAAAGTTAGCACAGAGACTAGACAAATCAAACACTACTTGGCCTCTTACAAAACAGAAAATGAGGGTCAGCTGACATGATAGAAACAGCTGTGTGCAGGGTGCTAACCGTACAAAGGGCCAAGTGTGTGTGCGTGTGTCTGTCTGTTCGTTCATGTGTGTGTGGAGCAGGAAATTCCATCTGGGAGAGAATGAGGGCTTTGTTTTGGGCATGCTCTATGCTGCAGACCTTTTTATTTTTTTTTTATATTTTGCACACATATAACCACACACAGGCACACACTCACACTTGCACGCGTGTTTCAAAAAAGGGAATACAAACACACTCACACACCCATGTCTGCACGCACAGTTTCTCTTAGGATGGCTGGAACAGGAAGCCAGTCACCCACATACAATGGGAGGAAAGAGCTGTTGCCCGCCTTGCACACTTTTTGTTTTAGTAGCGGGTGGAAGACAGAGGGCGAAGGTGATTAAATCCCACTGCACCTGTCTGTCCACACCACCCCCTCCTCTTCCCTAACACCACCCGCCCACACACACATCCCGTCAATCTCCCTACACTATTCTACCAAACACCTGTTCTACATATAACCTTTGAAATAAACTGTTACATAGATGTATTGGCCCACTGCAGCACACATGAAATACCTGCAGGAACACTGACAGCACTCACACTTGACTAAAATTTCAGCCCTAGCTTTATTTATCTGTACAGGTATTTATAGACACAAGTGGACCATATCTGTGTGGTTTCATATGCACCGCACCTGAACAGCCCACACATCAGCCAGGATATTTACCCCAAGTGATGAATTCCTCAAGAATGCCTCAGCTTAAAATGTCCTGTTTCAAAGCAGAAAGCCCAGAGTCTGGGCCAGATACTGCTGGCTAAGACAAACAGGCTGCAAGCTGACGTTTGAAAAATGAAAGGACATCTGTGCTCAGAATGTGAAAACATGTCGAGTGCCAGAAACGGATTTCTTTATATTGCTCTTTGTTTTGTTTGACTGTAATAAATCAATTTTATTGAATTTGTTGAGAATTTCTTTTACATGTGTGTGCGATGATTGTACAAGATGTCCAGACTACCAAAATGATTAGTTGATTAATTGTTAGACCAAGAAAGACTCATTTCTTCATTAATCTTAGAGGTCATTTATCTGAAATCTCAAGTCCAAAAAGTCAGAACAATATGATAAAGACACTCAAGAAGGTGGCTTGGAAACAAAATGCTATAAAACCCATAAATAATCAATAATAATAATAACGATAAAGTAAAACATACAGTATGAGAAGAGGAACTGAACCAAAACCAAAAAATAAACCAAAGATTAAAGAACCATGTTCTTTCTTAAGTATATATTGAATGTGGACTGTACAGTGTTGATGCTACAGAAATACTTTATACTTTAGTGCATTTAGATTGAATATTTGTAGTCCTAAATGTTTGACTTAGCAACACACAAAGCCTAAAAGCTTTCTGTTAAATCAGTGGTTTGACATTTTAGCGAATGACAGTTTTAGTTGACTTACAGGATCTCTATGAACTGGAAAAGCATATTGTGACTGGTTGCATTAAGATGCTTTCAGTTTAAACAATTTTTTGTCTCTCTCCCTCTTCAGTGTTGCCCCCTGTTTTGGTACCAAGGAACAGCGAGTTTAACGCCAAGCATACAATGTTGCCTCGCTTCCGCAACCCACTACAGCAGAATGAGCCACACATGCCGCAGAATGCCACCTTCCCAGAATCCTTTTCTCAGGCCAACACAATGCACCCCAACTTCCCCCATTCGCCGGGAAACAGCTACCCAAACTCTCCAGGAAGCGGCAGCACCACCTTCCCTCATTCACCCTCCAGCTCCGACCCCGGCAGTCCATTCCAGATGCCAGGTGAGACCCCACAGTGAATTATCTTTGACTTTGCTTACTTTTTTCCTCACACTAAACAACAACAACTCACTTCTCTGCTCGTTGTTTTACCCCTCTTCCTGATGCAGAGACCCCCCCTCCTGCCTATATGCCTCCAGAGGAGCAGATGACTCAGGATTGCCCCCAGCCAATGGACACCAACCTTTTGGCTCCACCCTTGTCTCTAGAGAGTAACAACAGGGCAGGTAAGCATGTTACATTCTCTCTCTCTCTCTCCCTCTTTCTTACACATACACACACACACTCACACACACACACACTTGTTCGTGTGTTCAAAGTGATATCATCCACATAAAGCTGTCTGCACCTGCTGGCCTTGATCTGCGGTGCATGATTTCTGGGAAGTCTGGCTGCTCTTTTTTCTTCTTATGATTAAACTCAAAATACAAAAAAAGAAAGAGAGACCTGAGCTGAGTTGATGCCATATCCTGTCAGTTATAACCTGAGCAGTGTGTGGAGAGGACCTGCTCGTTTACAGTGAGGCTCTCTGTGGGTTCAAGCCCATGGGAAGCACAAAGCCTCAGCAAATTAAGCCAGACCTCAGAGCAGTTTTATGAGGTCTATTAAAGCTAGGGCTTATGTCATCTCTGCTGGTGGTAATGACTTGAAACTCGTTAATGATAAGATTCACTAATTACCTCCAAGTTTTAGATCTGAAATGTGGTGCAATAATTGCTGCTATCCCAACTTTGTGGTTTTGGCTTTATTGTGCTAAAGAGCAGACACAGGCGAACCCTGTGTTCTCGCTCATAATAGACTTTACAATGGTCATGTCTTGGGACTCCAGATCCATCTGACTCAAAGGAAAGTTCTGCAGTTTTGTAGTGTTGCTAATGACTTCTAATGTACTTAAAATTAATTACTGAAATCTGGGGACACAAAAGCATTTTAGGAAGTGAGTTAGAATAAAGTCGCTGAAAAATCCCAGGTTAGGTAACTAACTTTACTAACCTGAAAAAGAAAACTAAAGGGTTTCCAATTGGGAGACAAAGTGATGAACCAATTTTTCATTGCAATCATCCATCGTAGTTTACAAACTGATTTCCTGGTGTTACCTACTGCACCGTTGTTAACTGAGGGTCAAAGTCAGTGCAGTATTATTGATATATTAGGGCAAGCCAACTTTTGGTTTTACCTGAAAGTAGAATGACTCAGGTTAGTAGCTCTCAACTTGTTCATACAAAGCCGTGTCAACTCGAGATCCCACCATCAACAGGCGTGCGTCTGTAAGTTGCAAACAGTCAAATGTGCAATCAAAAAGTGATTTTCTCTTCTCATAATCAGACGCTCAAAGCTGTAAAATGTAGCCTTTCAGAAGATAGTAGTGCAAAAACATGCAAGCTTGTTTCTTTTCAGATCCTGGTAAACATCTGACAACCCCTTAGATTCTTCTTCGTCACTCCAGAGAATGTGTTGGCTTTACAACCTGAATGATTGTCTGACTTGATCCTGTTTTTTACCCCATCACTCCGCTGTAAAAGTGTCATAATATTCTCAGATTTCAACAATGACTTTGATGAGCATGATGTTATCTCAACATATGGAAACAATGACCAAAATAATTTTAAAAAGACCAAAGTTCTAAAGCAAAGCTATTGTTTTGGTATACAAGTGTTTAATTTCTGTGTGTTTCTATGTTTGTACTTAAATTATTTTAACTTTACATTGGAATAACAGTCTGACTTCAGTCTAAACTTTGGTTTTCCACACCTGACCAACAAATTATTTGTACTTCTCTATGATCACACTGTACTCAGGGCCCCACAGTCCTGCTCACACATGGTGATAGCGATAGCGGGAAGAGCTGTTAAAATCTTGCTGGAAGTGGCAGTTTGGGGAATTCTTTTCTTTTCCACAAGCTGCATCCTGTACGGGGGAGTGAGCTTCTATTGTTGGCCAGCTCTGGGAAGGGGACAGACAAAACACACCTGCTAGCCAGTGCCACGCTACAGAGGAAGTTTGGGAAAAGTATGTGCTTAGATAAACATGATTTATTTCTTTCTCTGAGAGAGAGTGAGGCCAGCTGGCACTGGCTCTGCTTCAAATTCAAGGCACAGAGAGCATGGCCAGGCACCTTTTATCGACTCTTTTCCTGCTCAATAAAGGCTGGTACACAGACCACAGACAGCAGAAATACTTTAGCGTGTGTCTGCATTGATTTTGGGCAGCATAAATGTACACAAATGAAGCAAGTGGATCTAATAAGTTTATTTAAATTATTGTAATGAGCTACAGGGGATGATGTGGAAGAAATAATTGTGATGGTGAGTTAGATTTATAGATGAGCTTCTGCTGGCATCTGTGGCTCCTGGCAGCTTGTCTGCACATGAGTTTGCTCAGAGGAATCTTAAATGTGCATCAAATGTGTCTGCGTCTGTCTCAGCATGTACAGTGACTCAAGCTCACCCCTGTGACCCGTGAATGTGTTTCTTGCGCAGACGTGCAGGCCGTGGCCTATGAGGAACCGAAGCACTGGTGCTCTATTGGTTACTACGAGCTGAACAATCGCGTTGGAGAGGCGTTCCAGGCATCGTCCACCAGCGTGCTAGTTGATGGCTTCACAGATCCCTCCAACAACCGCAACCGATTCTGCCTCGGCCTGCTCTCCAACGTCAACCGCAACTCCACCATTGAGAACACCCGGCGGCATATTGGCAAAGGTGCAGCATGGACAGCCTGCCAACAGATGTGACTGAATCAGTTTATGTCGTCAATAGACGTTCGAACGGCAAAACAATTACAAATTGAGTAACGTTTTAGTGTATTGTCTCTGATATGATCTCAATAATGTTTTGGGCCTTTTTAAAAAAAAAAAAAAATTGTGGCTGATGAAAGTCAGCTCTGCTTCTGCATGTGACCGACACTTTATTCTGTCCTGCTCCCTCTCAGGTGTCCATCTGTATTACGTTGGCGGGGAGGTGTATGCAGAATGTCTGAGTGACAGCAGTATCTTCGTCCAGAGTCGCAACTGTAACTACCATCATGGTTTCCATCCCACAACTGTGTGTAAAATTCCCAGCGGCTGCAGCTTAAAAATTTTCAACAACCAGGAGTTTGCCGAGCTGCTGGCTCAGTCCGTCAACCATGGCTTTGAGGCTGTGTATGAGCTCACCAAGATATGTACCATCCGCATGAGCTTCGTTAAGGTGAGATAATCAGATTTTTCAAAGTAACGGTATTAAATTTGGTCTGTCAAATGGGCCATCAATGCATCTCTTCGTTTTAGTTATTTTTTTTCTTTTAAGAAACCTGCAAATTCAGCTTGTATTTGATTATTGAACCCAAATGGAAAATTGAATTTAAAGAAAATTAGGAATATCTGCTGTTTCTTATGCAGATTGTAATAAGTAATTAATTTGTGTCTTATCCTCACTGTCTCTACTGTCTTGTACTTCAGTCACAAATGAAGTTTCCTTTGCAAAGAGTACTAAACAGTATCTTCAGACAGCAACAACTTTTTATGCTGGGGGGCATAAAATCAGTTCACACTTTTCTCATTTTTTACAAACCAATATCATCATTACCTGCCAACAGACTGGAACATACAGATAAGAAAGTCCTCATCTTGCTAAAATACACCTCAATTAACTGTAAGCATTTGATTCAAAATTAGGTCTACAATCAAAGCTTTTGTAACGTTAGGTCTAAGTTATTATCGGTGATGTCATCAAACTGAGCTGATGCAGCTGCAGCACTAGAACTGATACTGGTGTCTACGTCCAGTTAGGATTAGGCTATTGCTAACACCGTAACATTACAAAAACCATTACTTCTATGAGGGATATTCACCAAGGGTCAGTTTGGTTCTAGTGAATGGGTGCTAAGGTTAACTAATTTACCTCAGCACCCTCTCGCAAAAGGGCAAAACCTTTTCGTCATTCATTAATGTACTCTGTCAGCTGCGTTTGATCATTTTTGCTGTTACTCAGGTCTATTGAGACAACATTAAACAGCACTGCAGCACGTTAACAAAACAGGGCTTGGAAGCAGCATTTTGAAAGGGTGTTATGTCGGACATTAAGACCAGATTCTTGCGTTAGATTTTTTTTGTGAGTATTCAATAATAATGTAATACAATTACCAGCCTTACTTTCCAGCTGTACTATTTCTGAGTGTTGTTTAGGTCTCTTCATAGTGCCACTTCTTCTAATGACCTCTTCTTGAATTGGGAATAAACATCAGTGTTAACTTGGAGCTTGATACAAAGTAAAACATTTCTTTGGTTACCTGCTTTTTCATGTGGTTATTTCAAACAGGCAAAATTTCCCCCCTTAATGGCACAGTAAATGTTGAAAGGTTCACATGGAGTCGTCAAACAGAACTCAACACTTGACAGTCCAAAAAACAAGTCTATGAACTAACAAAAGAACTAACAAAATATTTTGTGGCATAATTCACAATGTTGTGTTTTCATGTGTTCCAGGGCTGGGGCGCAGAATACCACCGCCAGGATGTGACCAGCACGCCCTGCTGGATTGAGATTCACCTGCATGGTCCCCTGCAGTGGTTGGATAAGGTGCTAACACAGATGGGCTCCCCTCACAACCCTATATCCTCCGTCTCCTAGGTTTCACTGTCCTCAGCCCTGTGGCTGTCCATACCCCAGCATTTTGGTCTGAGTAGCAAGAACTGGTTCCCAGATTGGCTTTAGGTTCAGCCTTTCAGCCTTTACCATAACTGATGGAGGTTTTGACTGAAACACAAGCTGATCAGGGACCAGTAGGGCTGGGCGGGTTGTTAAATAGGCTGGTTTGTTCTCTACTTGAAGGATGTCTGAATTGGGCACATTTACAGTCTGGGAGAGGAGTAGACAACATGAGCGTGATGCAACTGGACGATACTTGATCTTTGTGACCAACTGTAATAATTAGACCATCAGACTCATTATGAAGCAAGGATCCTCCCTGATCTTGCTCCTACAATGTCTCTTTTTTATTGTTCTATTATTCTGACTCATTACTAGTTTTCATCTAAATATTCACTCTGCAAGCCAGATATAGTTACAATAATTACGGGACATTCCAGGTCACCAGAATTGCAGTCGGCTGCTTTTACTGCCTGACTGCAATGAAGTTGGAATGAAATGTACTTGTGACATGTAAAAAAGTCAGCAGGGACTTGGAGATTGACCAATATGACTGAAATATTTTAATCATCTTCATCCTTATTCACCTTTAAACAAGTATTCCTTTTAGGCTAATGAGTGAAAGCAGTGCAAAGTTGTTTAAAAGAAGAAAAAAAGAAATCCAATATCACAGATCATGAAAAACAATAGAGGGCAAAATTAGGGAGAGTTGGAGAGTTTAGAGCGGGGTTTAGTGTGGGGCATGGCACTAAATGGGCATTTCAGACTATTGAGAAAAAGAAGGCTAATGTTTAAATGTTGCTCATCTTGTGTTACACCTGTGTCTCAAATGAATTTCAAGAAAAAAAAGAATAGTGTTTAGATATATGCACTATTAGAGTATGTGCTGTGCAGTCGGTTTTGCAAAGCATAGTTTGGTTAGTGTAGTGTCATACATTTAAGACTGGTAGCTGAACACATGAAGCAGAGGCAAATCCAAGTGCAGTTTAGTTTTTCCTTTGCTGTTTACTCTGCAGCAAAATCAAATCTGTCACATACAGTCACACTGAAGACTGAATATTTCAGTGACTGTGTTTCCCTCTCTTGTTACATTAACTGAGCAAAACATGTTAAACGACTGTTATGGGAAAATGTTGAGCATACAAATTTTAATTGTTGACTGAGAAAGGGCTATCAGTTACTGATGTCCCAACAGACTTTTTTTATATATATAAAATGCAGATTTTGCGATTCAGTTCTTTCATGCTTTGAGCAATCCTCTTTGCTATTAAACTGTATTAATCTTTACATTCTTTTTGTATTTTGGAACATGTTTTGTGTCTTGTTTGTCTGCACTTTCACACATTGCCTCTTTGTTTTAATTTTTCTTTTGAGTTTTTGCTCAGTAAAACTCCCAGAAAAGCAGTTTTATTCCATGAATATCAAGCCTCTACTGGAAGATTCAATAAATTTGTTTCATTACTTAAAATATGTCTGTCTCTTTTATCAACTATATATATATGTGTGTGTGTGTGTGTGTGTGTGTGTGTGTGTGTGTGTCTAATTACAGGCCACCCATGTTAAAGAATATGCATCACGGTATTGTAAGGGACATTCAAAAACATCAACTACTCAGCCAGTGTAATGTGTGTGTGTGTGTGTGTGTGTGTGGATGTAGACCTTCAATTACAGAGGCACAACAATTACAAGTGCATCTGAAACGCAACTGCACCGATGTTGAGCATAATTGCGTTTTCCAGTAAATTGCAGGAAAGTGCATGAAATAATGTGTTCTTTGTGCTATAGGACACATTGTGACAGCACTGGAACAGTTACAGCAAATTTCCAGGAAGCTCCTGTTGAAATCACTGACTGTGTGTGTGTGTGTGTGTGTGTGTGTGTGTGTGTGTGTGCAGAAGTTCCATTTAACTGCACATGAAGTGTGTGGTATGGTTACACAGTGGTTGGTACTGTTGCCTCCCAAGAATTTGCATGTTTCTCCCAAATTCCACACACGAGCAGGTCAGGTGGACCGGAGACTCGGAACATCTCATGACTTACAGTATCAGTAAGTGTTCACCCTGCATTTTACTGCTCTGTGATCTAATCATGATGCATCCTTCTTTCATGCAACACTGTGACTGAAAACCAAATACACAGATGCTTTGAAACATACACTTACAAAGGTGTCTGCAGATGCTGATTTGTCCATGCAGATATGCTAACTTTTTTTTTTTTTAGGTCTAATAATGACTTAAATGTTCACTGTATTCCAAAAGGAAGGCTTACTGTTCTCATTATGTTAATGTCTGCAGTGTACTTTGACAGGGTCCTGAAGTCCATCAAATAAAGATTCTTGGTAACACCTGGATGAGTTGCTTTGGCCAGTCTCACTGCCAAAGCAAATGTTTGCGCACTATTTTATTATCTGTGATGTGCCATGTGTACATTTTATCCTTTTCTAATTAAATCTTTTAGAGTAGCCTCGACCTGGCACGCTTCAAAAAGTTTGGATTGTTTCATGATTTCACGAATGAGATCATGGAGATAAATGTGTTTGTGGTTATGAGCTCAAAAAGCAAGCCAAATGCCAGCTGTACAATCTGTTGTCATTACTGTCAACAGAAATCGTCCAACATTCTCTGCAGCCCATAGCGGATTTTAAAATGTGCCGAACAATAAATGGCTGTGATGCGATCTAAACGTCACAGCACCTCAGGTTTAGGGATTTTCAGAAGAGGAGCCAGTTTTTTGGCTCATATGAGATTTGTAAATTAACATCTGCTGCCATCTGCTGGCTAATCTACAGTCGTTTCCTTTAAAAAACAAAACAAACAAAAAAACAACTTTTTTAAAAAATAAAAATAAACGACTCACAATATTTTTAATTTATTTGTTTGCAAAGGCAGCTTAAAATACATTTTCTACATGCACATATTAAAGTTTACAGATATTTTTGTAAATGAATCGACGGAAGTGTTTGACGTGGGGCGGTACCTTACGTCATCGGAAGCAGGAAGTGGAGGAATTCAATAACAGCTGGCAAGTAACCTGTAGCACCTCCATGCCGCTACTACGAGGTCAGCATCAATTCTTATTTCATCCTCAGTGGACAGTTTGTCTGAAGTGTCTGCTTGCTGTGTTTCATAAACTGTTTTTACGCTGACAAGACGGGCGAACGACGTTTGACCTCAAGTCCGCCTCGTGTCCGATGCGAGAAAGCGTCACTTGACCGTTAAAGCAGACTGAGAAAAATGTTCTGACTGTGGTGTCTGGAAATTACTACCTTAATTTAAGCAATGTCGCAGTGAACGATACGTGTTTTAGCATGAGATATAAACAGGGTAGAATATCCGGTCCTTCAGTTAACATAACGACACTGAAGTTATCGATAATAAGTCTCAAAATCACAAAAAATCATTATTTCTCATCCTGTTTCTCCTCCTAGGTGCTACACACTTACCACAAAATGCGACGGTTTAGCTTCTCCCTCCTCCGCCACGTCTCCTCCCCTCCCTCCTCAGTCAGCCGGACATGTTGCCTCCACCGAGGAGTCTTCACAGCTTCCCACACCCGCTTCCAGAGCCCCTTCCCGGGTCGCATCTGCCAGCGCAGGCGGGCTGTAAGCACCGCCCTCGGACAGCACATAGAGGACCTGAGTGGGCCTGAGCAGAGACTTCTGAATAAGCTGTATGAAGGGCTGATCGGAGGACAGCGGGCGTCTCTGGCAGAGTCCATCACTTTGGTGGAGACTCAGCATCCAAGGAAGAAGGAGCTGGCCCAGGTGCTGCTGCAGAGGGTGCTGGCCTACAGGAGGGAGCAGGAGAGTCGGCATGGAGGGAAGCCGGTGGCCTTCAGAGTAGGTGTGTGGTCTGAGTTTGAGTGGCTAAAGGTTGTCTGTATTTACCCACAAGTTGATGTAATACAGTGTATCAAACCTGCTACAAGTTCTTCATTTAAGGAGATTATAATGCTCAGTTTTGGTTGACAGAGTGATGTTAATTCAACTTGTTTATTTTTTAAACATTGCAGTAGTTGTTGGACTGTCAGAATTACATATTCCTCTCACCCCTCATGTTTGTGAATGTATCGGTCAAAACAGTGAAAAAAAAAAAAAAAGGACTATTAGTTAAATGCAAATTCATCAACTGACTACGACTTGAGTGCACGTCTATGGACCCCGTCTCTTCCATCCAAGTGCAGAAAACACACACCAAATAAAGTCCCAGGCTCTCTGCGTGGCAGTTTGTGGTAATTTGGTTAAACACAACTTAATTTAGAAACGTGCATCTCTGAGAACAATCTAAGGGAAAATTATTTCCAGTAAATGTTTTTGACACAGAAGCACTGCAGAGGGCAGAGCCGCGCTAACGCGGGACTTTTGTTAGAGAGTGGGGAGGTGGAGGGCTTGGCTGATTGTGAATCATTTTCTTTCTCCACTACCTGTGTACCTCATGTTCATCAGTACGTGGATATTTATTTATAACTGTTTCCATTTTGTGCAGCAAAAAATCTAATATTTCATTTAACAGCAAAACGTTGTGCCATAGTTTATGAATTTAACCAAAATTCATCCGAAATCCTAAAGTACGTTTATTTAAACTGCTGAGGTTTCTATAAAATGTGATCACACAACATTATTTTATGTTCCTCTCTGAAACATATCATGGAAATGGAAGATTTGCTCCTTTCCTTCATTTTTTAAAAATTCTAATTATTTTTTAATGTACACAGACTTGTATCCTAGGCTTTAATTCAATGCATATTTTTATCTTATGCTGTTGCTGTGGAGTATCAGTCATGCAGTGACCTGTAGTCATAAGTAACGTGAGATCTACACTGCTCGTCTTGTATTTAAGTCTGTTTTAATGTTATATACAGTCAGAGAATGCCGTGTGTTGCTGATCTGACTGCTTTGTTGTTTGCACAGGTCTGTCAGGGCCTCCAGGCGCAGGGAAGTCGTCCTTCATCGAGGTGGTGGGGAAGATGTTGACAGCACGTGGACATAAAGTTTCTGTTCTGGCTGTTGACCCATCTTCCTGCACTACAGGAGGTAGCAATTAATATGCATGATCATTAGGGCTGTGCTAAAACATCGATACAGCAGTATATCGCAGTATTTATTTTCAGCTCTGTGTCGTGATATAGTATCGTGAAGTCCTTGCTTATTCCCCCCACTGATCTACGTTAAGTTGAGAGATGCAAAAGAAAGCTTGAGTATTTTTTTCATGTTTTTAAGTGTGTCCACTGTTTCAGTGTGTCCACTGTTTCAGTGTGTCCACTTAAAGTGCAAGAGTGCACTTATATTTAATTTTTCATTTTGATATTACGGCGGCTATATCAGTGTGTTTGGTAATTTGCCAGTACCGTTCAAATAAATTCAAAAGGGATTTTGAATTAAATTGTTTTGACTCAATTTGTCCTTTGAGTTATCAATTTAATGTGATGTGATGTGCTGAGACTACCCAGACTGTACAGAGCAACTTGTATTTCAGCTCTGTTTTTACATTTTCAGTGAACAAGTATCGCAGTGCACTGCAGTGTGCATTGTATTGCAGTGTGTCGTGATGTGTATTGTTTAGTGAAGTCCTTGCCAATACTCAGCCCTAGTAGTCATCAAATGATACTGTTGTGTTTTCATTGATAGCTTTACAGTGCTTTAGATTTATGTGAAAGATTGTAAAGAAATGTGCATGTCTTTGGATTCAGTGATAACAGTGTTTGTGTATGTTTTAATGTTTTAACTGGGCTACAGCTGTAGTATTTGTGGAATCAGCAGCAGCACTGTCATATTAATGTTCCTAACCTCCTGCTACAAACTGAGTCATCTCTCCTGTTGCAGGGTCTCTGTTGGGCGATAAGACTCGTATGACTGAACTCTCCAGGGACATGAATGCTTTTATCAGGCCATCTCCGGCTTCAGGAACACTTGGCGGAGTCACCAGAACGACTAATGAGGCTATTGTTCTCTGTGAGGGCGCGGGATATGACATTGTCCTCGTAGAGACTGTAGGTAAGAAACTCTGGTGTGTCTGCAGTGTGACTTTTCACTCCATTTTTGATGAGATTTTTATCCATATCAGACAGATTTCACTGAAATTGTGATTTTAGTATCACTCTGTTAATTGATTTTCTCTGGTATCATATATACCTTTTTAAATCCAAAACTAAAAAAATGATATTTTTGGATCATTTTCTTCTCTTTTACCCTTCTGTCATATTAAACCTGTTGATTCAGCTCATTGTTTCTTTAAGAAAGAGAAAAGTGGCAACTTGGTGCAGTGACCCATTTGCTGCCATTGTCACAATGACAATCCATTATTTTTATCATCATTTAGTTTCATTATAATCCATTATTGTAGACTGAAAAGTTACTTCATGAATTCATCAGTGTATAGTGCTGTTCCAACACAAGAACTGACAGGAAGCCAAATTAAATTCAGTAAATTAACAATATTGTATTTTAAAGTCTGGAAAATGTCTTACAAAAGAATAAGAAAGTAGGAGTAACAATCTCAGCAAGTATTCATTGTAAATTTTAACTATTTTTGATGGTTTTGAGCAGATGGAAACATTTTCAGACTAGTTTAACACTGACCAGTAACACAAGCTTTTACTTCCAGTGACTCTGCTGCTCCTGTGTTTTACACAGTGAGAGTGTGTGAGTGCAGCAGCGTCTCAAACAGGACAACTTTTTTATTTCTTTACCACAACCAATGAACTTCTACAGATTGTTGTGATTTTTGTTATTATTATTTTTCTAAAACTTCCTAAAGGCCAATTTATGCTCCGTTGTCGTTTGACACATTTAATTGGTGTTGCTCAACAAAAATGACGTGATTTCAACAGAAAAATGCATCGCTCAACATTCTGATATCATGTTGCATACCTGGAGAGTTTTTGTGACGTTGTGGACATCATCATATTTTGTAATGTAATGTGATTGAATAATGTTAATGTCGCTGTGTAGGAAGTTTTATTTGAACTTCCTAGTTGATACTTTAGCATTTGTGTCAAATATGGTTACCATAGAGACAACTGAAACCTTTCGCAGAAGCATAAATTGAAAACATCCTGTTACTCTTTTGTTCCTGTCAAGCGACACTCATCAAATGTGTTGAGCAACAAAGCATAAATTGGCCTTTAGCTTTCTCTTGTCATCACAGAAAGCACATGATTTTTGTTAAGTAGACACATCGTGCTCATTGACTTCTGCCCTCCCACCTCTACTTTGTGTACTAAAACCTGATCTGCTTATTCATAGCCTGCCATTTTTTTTTTTATCACTCAGACACCAGTGCTTCCATTTATAGCCTCACATAATAATTTGTTAACCACATTATCGCACTGACATCGTTATAGCTCTTATGACTTTTGCATTACATGTTGGATTTGGCACCGTCGGCACAGATGCCTCATAATGAGCAAATGTTGGTTCAGTCCGATTGCATAAAAAATCAAACTAAACTCGCATTTTTATGACAATGAAGAATTTTTGTCAAGATGAAGGTTCAGAGCTGAACAGGAGATTTGACCAGCTGTCAAACATGGTAGTGACAGAAACACAAACCTAAAGTAAGTCCTGATCAAAGACATTTACAGTTAATTTATTTTTCGGCTCTTCATGCATGGCATTGTAACGTCCGATGAATATGCAAACTGTTGGATACAACACTCAAACTGTTGGCTCTTTGTTTTGGATGCAGTTTTACATTGAGGAGTTTAATCACCTCATTTGCTGTAAGTCTCCATCATATGTTGTCACATTGTCAGCCAGTTGTGTTTGTAAAATCTGTCTTTTTGTCCTCAGGTGTGGGCCAGTCAGAGTTTGCTGTGGCTGACATGGTTGACATGTTTGTGCTGCTGATTCCACCAGCAGGGGGCGATGAGCTTCAGGTAGGTGAGAAACAGCAGCAGCTGTGATTTGTGTCAGATGTTATTACAGCTGTTAGGAGGTGGAAACAAAAGAATAGGTGCTGGATTAAATAATGCTCAACTCTGATCTGGCTGTGATAGGTATATTAAAATACTTTAAAGACTATTATTCTTTACTCCTGTTGTCTTTGGATTGCCAGTAATTATGTCCACAAATCTGTCTTGCGAATTCACTAACATGGAAGCAATACTTAATACCAAGTTTAGACAAGTTTATTTACTTTTGCATACACACACTTTGAGTTAAAAGTTACTGGGAGTAACTGGAATAAAAAGCTAATAAAACAGACAAGGGTGGAAAGAATACAAAAAAAAAACTACTAGTAGAAGTACTGTTACCTTAATAAAATTTTACATAAGTAGAAGTAAAATAACTGGTTTAAAAATGTACTAAAGTAAAAGTAAAAAGTAGCTCATTTAAAATGTACTCAGAGTAAAAGTTACTTAGTTACTTTTTGGGGGGTCGCGGGAGTCTGTAAGGTCATCTTTACATCTTCAACCCGCTCCATGTCTGCACAAAAATGCCCCCTGCTGTCTGTGCGTGACTGAGTGTTGTTCACTGTCTGGCGCTGCAATTAATCAGCCAGAGCCAATCAGATGGACCGTTACTGGCACGCAGAAGCTGCACCAGTTCATAGAAAACTTGGAGAAACTTATTTTTTCAGCTCTTTTTTCTTTTTTTTTTTGGTCACTCTGTAACGAATGCGATTTAAAATGTAGTGAAGTATGATACTTCAAACAAAACCTACGTCAGTAAAAGTAAAATTACAGATTTTAAGAACTAAGTAAAAAGTAAAAGTAAACAAAAAACGACTCAATTACAGTGGCGCAAGTAAATGTCATTAGTTACTTCCTACCTCTGAAAACAGATGATGTACATTTTGAATCTTTTAATTCCTGCAACAATGCACTTGCAAATTTGCATTATTTAGAAGAAACTGACTTTACATTATAGACATGACATTATAGGTCAAGATAAGCATATCAAGTGTATATTGATGAATTTGTTATTAAGCTAAACTAATGACTTTTAGTCTAACTTATTTGGATAAATATCGTCATTATAGGAGACATTAAACAGCTCATGCAGTTGTTTTCATGGTAAACAGCACATTGCCTCAGAAATTTACTACCATATAAACATAAAAAAAAATATTATTTTTACCACAATGGAAGTAAGTCAGATGAGTTAATTTGCGATATCCTGATAAGTTTTAGTACTGTATGCATATTGTGTGCACATTATTTAATGTATAATTAATATATCAAATATAATCAATCAATCAAAATAACTACAGTATTTTCACTAGCACAGATGGTTTAATTGTTAAACTACATCCTGGCTGACTCAAAACTACATGACATAAAGATTTTCTGATGGATTATCCGATTCGACCAAGGCCAAAAAACATCTTGATCGGATAAAAACCAAAAAAGAGGGACAGCTACTGCAGCAGCTTGAACTCAAACTATGTTGAAATGCACTTTTTATAGTAACTGTCAAAAATAAGCTCATCTGTTCTCTACATGTTCTTGATCAGTTATCAGTGAGGGATTCATAGAAAGCAACACAATAAGGTCAATGAACAGCTAAACTGGCAGCCACAGCTCCGTCCACGACTCTGTGCTCAGATCTCAGAGCAGATTAGCTGTCTAGACATCAGATTTGTTCCTAGCTTTTTGAGAAGTTAATGACCCATCCACCCACCCACCCACACACCCCCTCTTAAATGCAAAAATCTCTTTCCAGGGTATCAAGAGGGGCATCATTGAGAGGGCCGACTTGGTTGTGGTGACGAAGTCAGATGGAGACCTGGTGGTGCCAGCCAGGAGGATCCAGACTGAGTACACCAGTGCACTCAAGCTGCTCAGGAGACAATCCAAGTCCTGGAACCCTAAGGTGTGTGCATGTGTGTGTTTGAGGCTGTGTGTGTGTGTGTGTGTGTGTGTGTGTGTGTGTAGTCAGGGGGAAAACAACAACAACAGAGTGATTTTGGCATTAAAAAAAAAAAAGGATAACTGACAAGCGTTCACCGTTTGACCCACTGGGCAGCCACAGCAGAAGTGATACTGCTCTGTGCACCTGACAAGCCATCCCACTGAGAGGTCAGCTGACCCCAGAAGCAGGAGGGAGGGGGAGGATGATGATGATAGTAATGATGTCATAGCGTCATGCTTTCAGTACTGCAGTGTCTCACTCCTCCCCGCAAGTCCCAGCTCACCCGCCTGTGTTCCCGGCCTTGTCCCTTTGTTTTCTCGGCCCAATGCAGCATCTGCCTACTGGGCAAGCTGCCAGAAACCCATCCCCCCTCACCCCCCTCACCCCTACTCCCCACTCGTGCTGCTCTGAATACTCAGCTGTGTCATGCATTTCGCTGATTAGAAGCCTGCACGCTCAACATAAAAGCTTGATATGCTGCTCTTATGGTCTCCTCTTTGTATGCATCCATACCTTTGCTGACTTGCCTTCCTCTGTGTCTTTTGTGTCTGTTTGGCCCTCAGTACCATAACCTATGATTTAGTCTCTCTCTCATCTTCATCAGTCTGCCGTCTTTTGCCTCTGTCAGTCATAAAATGATATCAAGTCTACTTTGGTTTTTAAGTTGTCGACCAAATAATGAGCTACTTTTATTCACAATTAGGTCTGCAACTAACAATTATTTTCTCAATTAACTTTGTTTCTTGTATTTTAAACCTTTAAAGATTCAAGAGCCAAAAATACAAAAGAACATTAAATTGATAATGTTATCAAACACATAAAAGCAAAACATCTTAACCTCATAGAAGATGGAACCAGAGAATATTTTAAACTGGTTGCCATTGAGTTTTCAGTCAATCGACTGATAGTTTCAGCTCTGCTAACAACAGCTGTCAACAAACTAAAAGCGTCACTTGCTAATCACTTATCAACAAGTTAAACATGACTCGTCTGAGGAGTGGTCTCGGTCTTAAAAGGAGCGCTCCGCCAACTCGATTTACTCGTCTCAGTGAATTCGGCTTTGCCTGTAAAAACACCTAAATGTCTTCTCTGACCTTTTGTCAAGTGTGAGAAAATGACCTCACTGAATTCTCATTTCAAAACCTGAATGTTCTCTGACATTTAACTAATTGATGCTTCCTCGCTCCGATTTATTCTTATTTTTGTGTAAGAATACTTATTTAGGTCCTTTGTTAATCATTCAGAAAATCATTATTTGAAGGACTTTCTAGGTGGTTTTGAACTTGTAAGTGGTTTCGTTGTTTGAGCTTGGAGAACCTGTGCGGAGTTAGAGAGATGTTTGAAAAAAGATGGGAGGGATCTTAGAAAAAATTTTATTGAGTTGGATTATGGGATTATTAGTTGGTTAAGTGAAGAATCATCTTTTTTAAGGCTTGGTCAGTCCTTTGCAAATCCTTCAATATTGATAAAGTGCAAAACTAAATTAGATTGGGTGGTCAGTTCACCCAAGTGACACATAACATCTTGTTACAGAAACAGCTTTAAGAGATAAATTTATGAGGAGAAAGTAGCTCATCTGAAAGCTCCTCACAGCAAAGAGGAAAATGTAAAGAAACAAGGGCATAGGGCTCCTCCTCCTCCTCTTTTTTTTTCTATTTTGTGCTTCCTCGTCTCATCTTTCCTCTGTTCTCCTTCCTGTAACCCAGAAATTGATTTTGGTGCATCATTTTAAAGCATGTTCAATTCCAAAAAGCCTCTGTAAGAGAGAGGAGGCTTGCTGGAGGAGCTATGAGTCAGGATGCACAGGTGTATCTTTTGCAGAAGACTTTTTCATCATTTTTTAGCCTTCTTTTGAGCGGCTTTTCTTTTTCTACATACCTGTGATCAAATGCACAATCAGACCCTCTGTCCTTCAACATTTGTAAACGGGCTTGTCATATTCAACCATGACAGTTTGAGGTTTTAGCTGCTGAGACTGTGGGGCTGGGTGATATGGCCTAAAAATAAAATCCCCTATTTGTTCACACCAAAATGATTTACCATTTTAATCTGATTTTTTTTCCTTCTTAAAAACAAACTACAAATGACAAAAAAATAACTCAAAACAAGTTTTATTTTTACTTTAACAACGAAAAGTAACAAAAACAAACTGAATTTCCCGTCTGGGTTTAAAGTGCAAGCAGCTCTTTAAAAGTGCACTATGTAGTTTCAGGGGAGGGGAAGTTGTTTACATTTGCACTGAAGCCTGCAGTAATTGACAAAACATATTTACATGTAATTCTTCTATCATCATAAATCAAAACAATAGAATTTTGAGGGAGCCTGGAACTCAAGCCTAGAAAGAAAAAAATCAGTTTTCATTAAAAAAAAATCTACTACAAATTCAAATTAATTGATGAAATGTTTTAATTCAATCCATTGATTTATTGCCCAGCTCTACGAGACATTGTTGAGTATTTTGGGGTTTTATTTGACATAAACACTCGAGTCTTCCCAAGTATCTCCTCCTCAAAATCCCCTTTTCTCAGTTTGTCCACACATGCATACTGAAATGACAAAAATGGTTTATTTTTCTATAAATGTTTTCATGGGTCCTAAATGCACATTTGAATGAATGCCCTGACTTGTTGTTTCTTAAATGTGAGGCACTTTGTTTGCTTTGAGCAGTTAGAGTTACCCTGGATTTCATCATGTGCTCTTCATTCTGTAGTTCTGACAAGAGATGTACAGTCACTTGTACTAAACACATATGTGACATTTATCTCCAGGTTGCTTTTTAAAAAAGGTAAAAGGGGGGAAGAAAATACTTACAGTTTGTGGAGTGACGTGACATTCTCTTACAGGATGGAAGTGCATCTCAGAATGAACCTTAAACCTAAAAAAAACCCTTAAAAATCACCTGAAATTCTCCAAACTCAACTGCAACAATCGACAATTCTTTTTGATGATTAAAAATAAAATTAAATATACCTTTACATTGTCTTTGTCAAAGAAAGCTCAGTGTTTTGTTTTACAATGCTAAAAACCCTTTATTTTTAAAATATATATGTAAAATACGACCCAAAATGTGTATTATTTATTAATTTATTTTAATTTTTAATTTTTATATATATATATATTTTTTTACTTGAGTGGGAATTGATTGGAGTTTTTGAATAGGGTCTGAATTAACTACGTCTTGTGAGGGGCATTGCAGGAGAGTGAACTTTAAATTCTGACGTGGAATGTGTTGAAATGTCTTGTTTTTCTGAACTTTGAACATCTTGTTTTCTGTTTGTGTTTCTTCTAAGACAAAGCAAATCACAATTTCAGTAAGAAAAATTTCCTTGACACTTTTGAGTTCACAATGCACATTAATCAACACTGACATTTTTAAAACCAATGTAAATGTGTAAATGTATAGATAGCTTAAGAGCTCATTTGTAGCCATAGGCCCAACACAATTAAAAACTGACCATTCTGAAAACAAACATGACAGCTGAGAGTTAATCTCCAAAAACGTCAGCCCATTCCCAAGTGCATGTCAGAGAGACAGAAGGGAGAGTTTGACATAAGGCAAGGGTCCTTGGTTGTAATCAAACTGGGGACGTGTAGGTTTGTTATTTGTTTTTACCAATTATAACATTATGTGAAGGTGCGCTATGTAACTTTCTTAGGAACAGTTTGTTTTATTTAGTGTAAATCAAGCAGTTTGCTCCTTTGCTCTTTTGTGCTGCTTTGAGCATAACAAGTGTACACATGGATTTAAAGAACATTTTAAAGTCAAGTTAGCTCTTCCATTCCTCTGTTCATTGTGCTGAGACCTTTGACTTGTTCTTTGTTTGGCTTGTGTAAAAAGTTGCATAGCTCACCTTTTTAGTTTCATTTAAAAATACTGCATACAGTGGACCTCACATGGAAAGTGTCCCAGAGGTTTGCTGCCCCCTCAGCAGAGGCTGATTCCAGTCCAATTTTTCTGCATTTAATGAGTGCTTCCCTGGAGGGTATGTGTATGACTATGACAAGAGGTTTAAAGGAGGAAGTCCAAGTTTATGTTGATTTCAAACTTCACGCACTGAATAGAGTTGGGAAGGCAGACTGCTGTGTCTTAGGTGACGTCCTCAGGCTGAGCAGTAGAATGGTCCAGACAACAAAGAGCTTTCAATTCACGCCTGTATCCTTCACCCCTCCCACCCTCACCCAACTCCCTTCTCAGGTGGTGCGTGCCTCCTCACACACCAGCGAGGGCATCCCAGAGGTCTGGGCCAAGATGGAGTTGTACCGGGACGCCATGTTAGCCAGCGGTGAACTGCAGGGCCGGCGGAGGGCTCAGCAGAGGGTCTGGATGTGGAGCTTGATTCAGGAGAATGTCCTCCAACATTTCCAGAACAACTCCGCTGTCAGAGATGCTCTACCCCACCTCGAGGAGAGTGTCACCAAAGGAGCCATCTCCCCAGGCCTGGCTGCTGACCTGCTTCTCAAAGCCTTCTCATCATCGTAGTAATCAGTGGAACTGCACTGCACTGAAGGACGGATGCCTCATGGCTCATCAGGACCACTCAGTGCCAAAGAAGGCCAGGAAACCATGAGAATATGTGACATTTACTCTGTGGTATGCACAAATTTACACTTGATTCAAATTTAAAAGACCTCAGATAGAAGAAACCTTTTCTTACTGTAATCCAAATCAAAAGACAGCTGCCAACTGTCCCTTCAAGACACGTCTGTATTTGGACAGCAAGATAAAAATGAAACATTTCAGTTGTGTTTAACAGTCTTGTGAGATATGAATTGTTACTCTGGCCTTGTTTCTACTGCAGATAGTGGGACTGACTTCTTGAACAAGAACACTACAGACCCTTATAAACAGTTTTGAAAAGTACAAAATATACAGAGTACTGGGGAGGCCATGTTTGTACATCTGTAGAGTAGTTTGCACAAAACTCTTTCAGTTTAAGGAACAAATGGTGAAACTGTGACTTGTGTTCACGCTCTAAGCATTGACAGGATAAATCCACGGGTGGAAGTGTGATCCATGGTGAGCTATCTGAACTGGCACTGCTGCTCAATAATCCACACTATTTATCAGGCAAAAAGATAAAAGTGTTAATGAAAGGTTCATGCTCAGAGAAATGGGATTTGTTATGGTCACTTGCTCCTCGTGTTGAACACGGACATTCATCTCATAACCATTTTTTCTTGAAAAAGCAAATGAACTCTAAGTGTGTTTTATTCACTATTTTTGTTCCCGAGTTGATTCTTATATTAAAAGAATGATGTGAATCTTAAATAGATAAATGAGTAACATTTAATCTGTCAGTACAGCTGGCAAGGTTTTCTCTCTCCCCGTGTTTGCTCTTGATATGAAAAAGGGGGGAATGATTAATGCTACCTCAACGAATTTTATTGCTCAGATTTATCAAAGATGTAATGAAATTTTTTTTTTCTGCACTCTGGAGCCAGAAATGTCAATGCCAGGTATCCCCTGAATGAGTCAGCTACACAGATGCTTCTAATTCAGGCAAAACACACTTTAATATTTTCAGAATTACTTTCATAATGCACTGCCCACCAGAGATCTACAAAGAGCAGTCACACACTCATAACTCTACTGCAGCTACTTTATTAATTTAAACAGAGCTGCTGCTTTATTCAGGGTGAAACAGCAGACTCCAGTGCCAGTGACACATGCTTCTACCATCTATACAAAGTGTTTCCCATATATTCCAATATCCTAATTAGAATACCTTCCCAAACCAGGGCTGCAGCTAACTGTTTTATTGTAAATCTTTCCGATTTATTAAATATCAAAAAATGTAGAAGAACTGACAGCCATTCTTACAGTTACTGAGTTCACATCTGAAAATTAGTTTTTATTCCACCATTGGTCTAATAATACAAACATATCCTGTTAAAGGTGCAGTCAGCATGGTTTTACTAAAAAATATATTATAGGCATATAGAAAAGTAATGTGCATGCTGGTGAGATCAAGCAGGAAACTGACCTGACCTAACCTAACAGCCACCTGTGTCGCTAACAAGGTATTTCTGGAAGTTCCACACAGGAACTCCCAACAAAGAACATACAAGTCAGAAATATAAAAAGGTATGAAAAGGTATAATAGATCAGTTGAGAACAAATAGCATAATCTTGGAAATATAAAACTGAAGTCAGTTAAAGATTGTAAAACGGAAATACAGATGAGGTAAAAATACAATGAAAACTATAAATAATAGTCCACATGACAGAATTGCAGAAGTGTGGGTTGATTCTTACTGTTTGCCTAATTGTGAACTTTTGTGTATATGGGCATCATAAGTGTGGAGGAAATCTCTGCCACAATCACCAGATCAGACACAATCTCAATGACAAGCAAAGAGCTTTTTATTCAGAATATTTGCATGTAGTCTAAGAGCACACCAAGACTGAAAGTTACCACAGCAATGAGCAGAGTTGGTTCTGGGTTCATCACCATGTATGTTTAAGTTCAAGATGCCTGCTTCTGTTAGATGTCTGGCTTTCACTACCTCTAGTTTTCACACATGCATCTTTCACAACTGATATTGTTCAAAGGTCAAAGTACAGTCCAGAGCTGAAGTGAAAAGTTGCAGTTTCACATCATTTTGGACCATCATCAATACAAATATCTGTATGCGAAAAAGTGGAAAAACTATAGCAGGTAATACATAAACACCACCCAAAACTTCAACATTTAAGTATGAACAAAAGGGTCATTTAGCTCATCCTGATGCTCTCCATGTTGATTTTACATTCATTCAGCTTAGGTGCTGTTTAAAATGGCTTGGGCACTTCACATGAACCTTATTATGATAGAGAAACCCCTGAAATATTAACTTAGCGGCATGTCTTATAAACATTTCTCCATCCAATGGCTAAAGAGCTCAGTACTTTGAAAATGTGACAATTTAAAAGTTGCTTTGTTCCAAAGCTGTTGGCATAATAACATTCAGCGAGGGAATCATTTTGCCATCTTTCACATTTTGCACTTTTAAAACAAATGCTGCAAACACAATGATTTCTTTTAATGCATTAGTTATAAAAGAATCTTTAATTTTACTCTAAAGGCAAACTGAAGCCAGTGAAGGCAAAATAAAACTGGATTAATTTGTTAAAAGCTGTATTTTGATCCAACTGTGGACAATTTGGGGCTTTTTTAATATTACATTTATATCACAGAGATTTACAAAAATGAAGATGGGCTGAGATATTAAACTTAAACTCTTCAAGTCAGCAGTAAACTGTACTGATTATGTTTGATATTATAAAGTATAATGTTCATGATACTGTATGTTAACCTCCCTGTGGTTGTTAGTTTCTACTTTCTTCAGCCACTAGAGGGCTCCCAAATTCCACTTAGCCCTGGATTCATTACCTTAATGACTGGGCCCTTAGTGCCAACCACCCTGCCCTTCATAACGCCCCCGCCTCCCTCTGCCCTCCATCCATTCTTCATTGAGGTTGCCATGGGTGCCAGGTCACTCAGAGGTGAGGACATCAGCAGCTGCCACTCTCCTGGAGCACAGGCTAAACTGAAGCCTTGCCTTCAGTGCTGAAACCCTCCTTGGTTATTGTCAGTGGTCACTGAAAAACAGGACATAGCAATTCTAAGAATTGTACAGAGCAAGAAGGTTGTGTGTGTGTGTGTGTGTGTGTGTGTGTGTGTGTGTGTGTGTGTGTGTGTGTGTGTGTGTGTGTGTTTGTTTGTGCCCCACTCCCATGGAGTGAACAAAGCCACCTTTGTGCTCTCTCTCTCT